>JBBPMY010000188.1:0-25681 GCA_038090615.1 Phylloporus gajari | reverse complement strand
CACCTTGAAAATCCAGGCCTCGAAATGTATAAAACTCATGCCAAAGTACTAAACATGTATCACCTTTTAATCCAATATATCACTGTCAGCACAGTCAGAGCTGTACATCTTGTACATCTCTGAAGAATTTACATCTGAGTCATCATCTGATTCTTCATTTCCCACAGATGACTCCCATTCTAGATTGTTTAGCTTAGCTCCAGGAAGGTTTTTATCAAGATTGTCAAGCATATGTAAGGAAAATCTGGTTTGGTGTGCATTCTCCAAGGCACAGACTGTGCTGCTTGGCTTGTCTAGATCAATCAGATGCCATTCCAGCTCATTGAGTTTGGAAATGAAAAAATCTTGCTCAAGGTCATCAAACCCATATACAGGGGCATGTGAGAGATGAGTCATTGAGCTGGATTTGTGCATCATATTGTCTTGAGTATGAGAATATGCATGGCCAATGTGCCAAGGCCCCAACAATATCAGAGGAACATATCACAATCTACAAATCTGTCCAAAGTGTGGTCATCAGTACCAAGCAAATCATGAAAGATACTTCACATCACCTGTTCACATAGTAATACCTCCAGTTATCAGAATCTTTTGCTATTGCAGATATTGCAATATGGTTAGAATGAGATCTGCCTCTGGTGAAGGCAGGTATAAGATGGTATCCCCTCAGGACCTCCACAGGGTCAATGAAGCTGAATGCATCTTCATCATGCATTGGAACAAAGTTCAACTAGTTAAGTCTGACATTATTATGCTGGGTATCAGGTGGGCTCCATTCAAACCACTGTACATGCAAGAAATCCAGTCATTGACAGTTGTAATCTCTGAGCCCTGGACCGATATACTGTACATTTGTGTGATATACACCAATGATATGAGCATAGCAGAAGCAATGCTCTGCCCTTCCAATAGATCTTGCCCATAGCATCATTATGTCACAGTGGTCACTATTGGGGTTGAATGTGTTCTGATCACAGAGGATGTCATATGTAGTATAGTGGACACAGAATATGTTGTGCTGGTAGATCCAACCACTTTTGAACAGTATGTGATTGATACTTGTGTCTGATTCATTATAGTTATTATCTAGACCTGATTGTGCATGATCAAGGTCTACTCTTGAACTGTGGATATATAACCCCTTGAAATGCATTAGAAGGTGGCATTTCAAGTTCAGAATAAAGTCCTGCTGACTGTGCTGAATTGTAACTTGAGCTAGAACAAAATGCAGTTGCATACCTTCACAACAGGATCATCTGAATTATTGCAGACAAAGCTATCAAGATCAATTGGTCTGTGTCAGGATTTCCCTATGTTGTAGCATGCATCCAGCACACTTGAGACGGCTTTGGATGGACTGCAGGTAAGATTGTGCTCACAAATCCAATGTATTCTCACTTGGCATCATTCAATCCAAGCTAGTTGATAAATAAAATCTTTTCAGCTGGTACATGTGTACTGTCCCTTCCTGACTCTGTGCTCTCATTCTCCCTGGGTGCAAGATTAGGAATCACTATCCACATGAGAATAATTGACTAACTGGCTGTGTGGAGTAGGAGTCAGTGATTCCAAACATCCAGATAGAAGCCATGTAGTTACCAAAGCCTTGAAACTTATAAGTGGAAAGATTAAATTTCTTTGGCTGGTGTGCAGGTATTGCATTGGTTGAGTGTGCCTGCTGGGACTGGGAGTGAACCATATGACATTGATGTCCCTTGGCCTCACATTTGAGTTCTCTAGTCTGAAATGCAGGGTATATGTCATCTGCAAAACTCTGTAGACCATCTCCCAGAGAACAAGTGATGTCATCCATGATCTCCAATGTCTCATCAGTATGCATGTGTAGTTTTGTGAGCACATGCCACTGGCAAAGGAGGAAAAGGAGCTTTAATACATCCCTGTCATGACAATCTGGGAGCAGTCCTTCGAAAACTGGCAGGGAACACTATTGACTGTATTTAATTCAACAGCCCAAGTAACAGAACCTGTTGCAAACCTGGAGAAGATCCTCAAAATCATGCACTGTGAACTGTTTCATCTTGGATGCATTCTTAGAAAACTGTCTGATTGTGTTTCACCCAAACAAAGGGACCTGACAGTATCTTGGTTTGAAGCTTATCAGTTGGATGGATGGCTATGGCAAATGACCTGGGACACTCACCTTCTATCAAGCTTGCACAGCTTATTTCCATGCAAACTATCCAACATGCATAAGAGGTGTATAAACACAGCCCTCCAGACCCTGAGCTCAAAGTCATGTAATAAATCCACTATGAGCATAAAGAAAATGTTGAACTGGAAGACAGACAATCTCTCTGAAAACACTTTCTAAGCAAATTGTGAGTAGGGTTGAGCATGGGTATGGGTAACCCACATAGGTTGTAGGTGTGGATATCATGTGGGTGTGGGTGTGGGTTGGTTTTGGCAATACCCATACCCATACCCACACCCACATAGTGGGTTGACTGTATTTGCAATAGGCCTGTGGCACTGTGGCACTCTGTATTACACTGTTTAGATCACTACTGTGACTGACAAAATACACTTTGACAGTTGACCCACTCTGGCCACTCATGAGTCAAGCCCCCACCACCATGACAAAGCAGATCATCAAACCCACTGAAAAGGCCAAAATTATACACAAGGAAAACATCAACTCCATTAAAAAGCAAAAGCCTGAAGACAATGAGCCCACAGCATCAATCAAAAATGCATGAGGTACAAGGAGTCTTACTTACACAACTCAATGGCAACTGATTCAAAATTGTTATGTTAGCATCAGATGCCACTGTGCAGCCTGTGCTACCCTCCATTGACATGGAATCTGAGCCAGAGGTTCATCCACACAGTGGGCCTGATGGTGAAAGTGAAGGGAGTGACTCCAATGATGAGGAGACTGTTGAAATGCCTGAGGAGGAGCTTGGTGTGTCCTATCAAATGTCACCATCAATATGAATTAAAACTTTGAAGAACACTTGTAAAAGGAGTGGTCCTTGCATATTTATGCATTCTTCAAGGCCACACCAGCAATTGAGTATGTTGACACACACCATTCACATCTCTTCAAGTGTACATCACGGGGTTGCAAGGTGAGTATGTTCAACTCTAGCTCTGCACACTTACAGAGGTAGGTACAAGAGACTCATTCTTTAAAAATGCTTCAACCTGTGTAGAACACATGGTGTAATTGTTCTCATAGATAAGTTTACATGCATTCTTGACTTTTTCTTTCCAGCTGATATTATCTATACAAATTAGTAACTGTCACTGAGCTATATCCTGTTGGGTGCCCATATCATGGATACATTCCATAGGAAGTGTGCATCATGGACACAGACATGTTCTGAGATTGCAAATGGATACAATTAGAACCCTGTTTAGACAGATGTAATGTTAGCAGAAGACCAGGAATAGCTGAACACATAAAATACTTCTCAGGATAGTGTTACGATTTCTTTCTTTCACTTAGTCATACGAGTTCTGGACATTATTTCTTTTCTCTATGATTATTCACCTCTTCCTAGTCATCGGCCCAATGACTCATCATCACTTCCTAATTGTAGCTTCTTCCATCACCTTCTTGATCATTCCATGCGATTTCATCGCATTCCTTTTAGTCACCTCACTGACCATTTCCTATGTACTATAGTTCTTTCATATTCTGTTGGTTTCTATACCTTAGGTATATAAACCTTCTCTTTCCTCTTTCTTCTTTTCCCTTAAGCTAGTTCTCCTCAGAGTACCTCCTGTACCTTTAAACTAGCAATCCACTTGATCTTCCTTCCCATCATCCCTCATCTCTTTGAGCCTCTACCCATGCTCTGAATGGGAGCTTAACCTTGAACCTCTAGTCCCCAGGTACCCAGTTCACTGTCTTGTGAATGGTACCTCAGTCTGATTGGCCATTAGCCTTTCAGTCATCTTAGTCCCAGTAGACTGATTGTCTCCTGGTTCCCTTCAGTCCAGCCAACAGCTGTTGTCTGGTCATTGATAGTCCTAGTCACCCAATCATTGCCTAGTGACTCTGAGGCGCCTTACCACCACCCAGGCTTTAGAACCCTTCGCTCTAGTTGAACATTGTCACTAGTCTCAAGTCTTCGTTATACACTCTAGTCCCTACAGGCTCTTCTGAGGCTATGCTTCACCCTACCTGGACCAAGTGTAACAAAAGAACTAGCTTGCCTCATCATGACTACCTTCACGTAGTTTGCCCACCATTTCACACAGACCCTTAGTCAACCCCACGTGGGGCGCCCATCATACTCCTCAACATGAGTCAGGAGAATCCTCAGACACCTCACCTCCAACAGACCTCAAACAATCACCTGAGACTGCTTGTCCCCTAGATTTACCCACAGACATCCCTGTTTCTTCCATTAAAGAAACTGACTACATCGAACAACTCGCTGATCAACTTGATCAAACTCTAGACCTCCCCTCCAAACCCACTGTAGTACATGTCCCTGAGACTGACAAACTCTTCGACTCCAACAAGTACAAAGAACCTGGCCCAGAACCCATTGAACTACCTCCCACTATGTCCACCAAACCCATCGAACTTCACCTTGCCCCACTTGAGCATTTCAATGGAGACTTCCTCAAAGCCAAACAATGGTACAATTCAGTAGCCTTTTACATCTTGGTCAACAAGAAGGTCTACAACATGGATGAGAAGAAAATCACCTTTACGCTCTCCTATATGACCAAAGGCTCTGCCCTGACCTGGGCTACCAACATCCGTGCTGAATGTATCAAAAAGGAAGACCCTGACCTCGGAACCATGAAGGACTTCACCAAGAAGTTCCTCAATGACTTTAAACAATACATTGCCATCGGGGCAGCCATTTCTTGGCTTGCCAACACTCACATGACCCAGAAGGGAGAGAAATGGGAACCCTCTCTTACTGAGTATAACATGGAATTCCACAACAAATCCACTCTTGCTGGTATCACTCATCAAAATGTCTTGATTGGATACTACTCAGTCAGTATCCCCGACTCCCTCATGAAATGTGTCTTCAACATGAAGACCACCCCCGAGACCCTAGAAGCATGGATCAACAAAGTTTCCACGTTCAACACTCAGAATGAACAAGCCAAAGAAATCTCTAGCCATCACCCCTCCTCCTCCTCCCACTACACCTACCACTTCTACTCCACTCCCAAGACAGAACAAGACCCTAACACCATGGACATCGATGCTATATACATTGGCAAACTTACTCCAGAGGAACACAAATGATGCTTTGCCAAAGGGAGATGTCTCCGCTGCTGGGAGAAAGGACACTCAGCCAGGGACTGTAAAAAGTTCCAAAACGACAAACCCCTTCCTTCACGTCCACAAGTCAAGAAGGTTGAAAAGGAAGACCTTCCATGCCTAGAGGAGTTGGAGGATGACAACAAGGATAACAAGGTCGTCCACATTTCTTTCACAGTGACCAAGGATTTTTAGAATGGAGGCCTAGATCAATGTTAGCCACCTCCTCCCCTAGTATGTGTGCTCGAGTGAATGTAACAATCTCTAGAACTACAAAATCTATACAAATCCCTGTTCAACTCATAGTTCCCTCACACACCATGAAAACTATCGATGCCAAGCCCTCATTGACAGTGGTGTGGATATCTCCTGCATTGACTGGCAGTTTGTGCGAAAACACAAACTCCCCACCATGAAACTTGCCACCCCCATTCCCATCTGGAATGCAGACCAAACTCAGAACAAAGGAGGGGCCATTCACTTCACCTCTACCCTCTTTGTTAACATCAAAGGGATCGCCCACTGCATTCTCTTTCACATCATGAACTGCAGTAATGAAGATATCATCCTTGGACTTCCCTGGCTATGCCATGCTAACCCCACAATCAACTAGGAGACCCACACCCTCTCCATCTCCAAAACCACTGACCAATCCAAAGAACTCTACACCAACTTCGCATCTGACACAGATAGGCATAACTCCTACTTTGTACGACCAGGGATCTCATGCTCCATCCCAGGCCATCACAACATCTCTGCTATCTACAACTCTCACCTCTTCGAGTACCTAGATTACAAAGAGGAAT
Source organism: Phylloporus gajari (assembly GCA_038090615.1). Classification (NCBI taxonomy): domain Eukaryota; kingdom Fungi; phylum Basidiomycota; class Agaricomycetes; order Boletales; family Boletaceae; genus Phylloporus; species Phylloporus gajari. Next base: position 19,618 of record JBBPMY010000188.1, on the reverse strand, counting down.
CTGCCTACATCGACCAAGCCGTAACCAACAGAGTCATCCACTGTCTCATTAGGGGGGACGTCAAACATTTCTTAGTTAACTCTCCAGTAGTAGCCAAACTCACCACAGCAACTGAACTCACCATGGCCGCTGAACTGGCTAAACCAAAAGTCACCCTTCCCTCTGAATATGCTGACTTTGCCCAAGTCTTCAAGGAAGCTACTGACCATGTTCCCCCTACTCATCCCTATGACCATGAGATCAAAAAGACAACTTCACCCCAAAAATCAGCAAACTCTACCCTCTGTCCCCCGATGAGAAGAAAGCTGCCAACAAGTTTATTGATGAAAACCTTGCCTCTGGCAAAATCTGCCCCTCTTCCTCACCACAAGCCTTCTCTTTCTTCTTTGTCAAGAAGAAGGACAGCAAGCTTCGTCCCTGTCAGGACTACTGATACCTCAATGAACATACAGTTCGTGATGCATATCCTCTCCCTCTCATCTCTGACCTCATTGATAAACTGTGAGACACCTGAGTCTTTACCAAGTTTGACATTTGATAGGGGTATAACAATGTCCAGATCAAGGACGGACATCAGTGGAAAGCCACCTTCATCACCCACCATGGCCCATGGTCATGTTTTTCAGAATGTGCAACTCTCCTGCCACATTCCAGCAATTTATGAACGACTCCTTCAGAGACATGATTGCTGAAGGATGGCTCATCATCTACATGGATGACCTCCTCATCTTCTCCCCTGATGAGGCAACACACACAGAATGGACCAAATGGGTCCTCCAATGAATGACTGAACTAGACCTCCATCTCAAGCTTGAAAAATGTCAGTTTGCCTCCACCGAGGTAGAATACCTCAGGATGATTGTCAAACTGGGTCAACTTGCCATGGACCCAGTCAAGCTTAACAGTATCATCAAATGGCCTACCCCATCCAAACCCAAAGATGTTCAGTCATTCCTTGGCTTTGCCAATTTCTATTGCTGCTTTATCCCCAACTACTCTACTGTTGCTCGTCCCCTCTTGAATCTCACAAAGAAAGACCACCGCTGAGAGTGGACTCCCACATGTGAATCCTCCTTCCAATCCCTGAAGAAACTCTTCCTTGCTCAACCAGTCCTCCAACTCCCAGACCCCTCAAAATCCTTCACCATCGCCACAGATGCCTCCAAATATGCCTCAGGAGATATCCTCCTCCAAACCAACACCAATGGGGAATGACATCCCTGTTCCTATCTTTCTCAGACATTCGGTGACACTGAGTGGAACTATGACATCTACGACTGAGAGCTCCTTGCCGTCATCCAAGGACTCAAAGTGTGGTGCCATTACCTCCATGGCTCCCCTCATTGTGTTCAGGTCTTCACTGACCACAAAAACCTCCTCTATTTCAAGGAAGCATGCAACCTCAACTGCTGACAAGCATGCTGGCTGCTTGACCTCCAGGACTTTGACCTCCACCTCATCCATATCCCAGACAAACTCCTTGCCGGACCAGACGCCCTCTCTCATCATCCTGATCTCATCCCTTCAACCGATAACAACAATAAGGGTGTTGTTCTCCTACCCCCATCCCTGTTTGTTAATGTCATTGACAGCACTCTCCACACCCTCATCTCCTCTGCCTCCATCTCTGACCCTCTGATGCTCCAGCATCTCCAACTCACTGACACTTCCTCACCTGCCTGTCTCTGCTCTCAACTCTCTGATTGGCAGGTTACTGACAATGTCCTCACTTACAAAGGACATGTTTACATTCCCCCTGACGACTCCCTTCATCATTCCATCTTGGAATGATGTCACAACCATGAATCCACCAGCCACCCCAGTTATCTTAAAACCCATCAACTTGTCTCTGCTGAATTTTGGTGGCCCAGCCTGGCCCATTACGTGTGAAAGTATGTGAAAGGTTGTGGGGTGTGTCAATAGAACAAGGTCAATACACACCTGACTGTCCCACCACTTACCCCCATTTGCACCGCTGGCTCCCGCCCCTTCCAATCCATCTCCTGTGACCTCATTGTTGGCCTCCCTTCCTCCTCTAGCTTCAATTCTGTGTTGGTCATGGTAGACCACACCTACAAGGGGGGTATTTTTATCTCTACCACTGACACTATCACCGCTGAAGGCATCGCAGAACTCTTCCTCCACCACATTTACAAACACTTTGGACTCTATGACAAGATTATCTCAGATCATGGTCCACAATTCACCTCCACCTTTGCCAAAGAACTTGGCAGACTCCTCAATTATGACCTTGCCCTCTCCACCACCTACCACCCTCAAACTAATGGTGAAACCAAATGGGTAAACCAAGAACTCAAAACTTATCTCCGGATCTTCTGTGGTGCCAACCCCACTTCTTGGTCACAGAAGCTCTCCCATGCTGAGTTTGTCCACAATCACCACCCTCACTCCACCACCGGTCAATCTTCCTTCTACCTCATGATGGGCTATGAACCCCGTGCTCTACCTACCATACTCCCCAAATCCCATCTCCCTGCCATAGAACAATGTCTCAAAACCCTTGCTGCTGCCTGAGACAAAGCCCTCACCACCCATGAACTCACCAGACAAGTCATGGCCTCTTGTACTCATCAGAAGTTCACCCCCTTTGCTAAAGGTGATAAGGTGTGGCTAGAGGCATAGAACTTGAAATGTCCAACAAATCCAAAGTTTGCACTGAAGCAAGAAGGACCCTTTGTTGTCATCAAGGTGCTATCTCCACTCTTCTATCAACTCTGCATTTCCAGTACCTGGAAAATCCACCCTGTTTTCCATGCCTTGCTTCTCACACCCTATCACAAAAACGATGTTCATGGCCCAAATTACCTGGCTCCACCCCTGGAACTAATAGAAGGCAAAGAGGAATATGAAATTGAGTGGATATTAAGACATTGTGGCAACTGGTTGTCATGGCAATACCTGATCCAATGGAAAGGGTACACAGCCAAAGAGGACTTGTGGCAATCTGAGCGGGACCTTAAACATTCAAAGACTACTCTCAACAACTACAAAAAATGTCACCCCAAGGCCTTTCCCTCCATTGGATGAACTTCCACTTCTACCCCATCATCACTACAGCCAAAACTGCTCCTCCCACTCTTGCCACCATGCCCATTGAATTCTACTCCTCAGATGAAGAACTTGCCATCAACACCACCCACTCTTGCACTGTTCACTTCACAGACATCCCATCCTCTCCCACCACCTCTGTCACTGCCCTCTTAGAAGCCACTCCTCCCTTCACCATCATCGCCAAACCCAGCTGGAATGAACCCGCATGGGAACCCACACCCTATCCTTCCATTGTTACCTCAGACATCCTCCTCACCAGGGAACGTGTCAAAGAACTTCTCTACCATGACCAAAGGGAGGAACTCCTCCACTACCTCTCCTGCGACCATCTTGCTGTGCCCATCTATGCCTACCTGACCTGCGACTCCCCCCTTGTCCTCCTCTATAGGGCCTTCTTTTCTTTAGATAATGTCCAACCCCCATCTGCCCAGGCTAAAACTCGCCATAGTCTCCTTGAAGCCATGCACCAATTGGGCATGCTCGAGTTCCTTCAAGACCTAGAATAGTACCTCCACAAACTTGCAGAACAAAGGCAAGCCCACATTGCTCTCCTCCCTACTCACAGTACCCCTAAGGTCCATACTCCTTCCACACCATCCACCTTTTCCTCCCCTCTAGGCTCGGATGAAGAACATGTGCTCCAATAAGAGGAGAACTGGTGGACTGGCCACAATGGTGAGGAACCCCTACTGTATAACCACCCCCACATGCACAAGGCATGCTACCAGTGCCAACATCTCGGTCATCGAAAGATAGACTGCCTGGACTACCAATGTGGGTATTGTCACCGCTTCTGCCCCCGCCACACTGCCACCTACTGTCCTCTTTGTCACTGTACTCCAGACCGAGTGCTATCAAACTCACCCCCTGGCTCTTCCTCCTCCTCATGTCATTGACGATCTACAACTAACAGGATGCATCCCTCTAGAGGTCCACCTCGTCCTTGACCTTTGGTAGAATGCCTCCAACATTCCCCATCCCCTCCTTATGAGGAGGACTTTGATGCTGTCGCTGACACAAACATGACAGGCTCTCCCGGTGGAGGTTTTCTTGATCTTTAGATGGTCTTCATCGCTGTCTCAACCCTAGTACAGGGGTAATGTTACAATTTCTTTCTTTCACTTAGTCATATGAGTTCTGGACATTATTTCTTTTCTCTACAATTATTCACCTCTTCCTAGTCATCGGCCCAATGACTCATCATCACTTCCTAATCATAGCTTCTTCCATCACCTTCTTGATCATTCCATGTGATTTCATCACATTCCTTTTAGTCATCTCGCTGACCATTTCCTATGTACTATAGTTCTTTCATATTCCATTGGTTTCTATACCTTAGGTATATAAACCTTCTCTTTCCTCTTTCTTCTTTTCCCTTAAGCTAGTTCTCCTCAGAGTACCTCCTGTACCTTTAAACTAGCAATCCACTTGATCTTCCTTTCCATCATCCCTCATCTCTTTGAGCCTCTACCCGTGCTCTGAACGGGAGCTTAACCTTGAACCTCTAGTCCCTAAGTACCTAGTTCACTGTCTTGTGAATGGTACCTTGGTCTGATTGGCCATTAGCCTTTCAGTCATCTTAGTCCCAGTAGACCAATTGTCTCCTGGTTCCCTTCAGTCCAGCCAATAGCTGTTGTCTGGTCATTGATAGTCCTAGTCACCCAATCATTGCCTAGTGACTCTGAAGCACCTTACCACTGCCCAGGCTTTAGAACCCTTAGCCCTAGTTGACCGTTGTCACTAGTCTCAAGTCTTCGTTATATACTCTAGTCCCTACAGGCTCTTCTGAGGCTATGGTTTGCCCTACCCAGACCAAGTGTAACAGATAGCCAGCAGAGTATGTGAATATATGAGAGTAGAATCATTGTTTGATACTATTGTAGTATAATATAACAACACCATGCTTGTAGGCTATCATAAACTCCTCATCAAAGAGTATCTTCCACTGCTCATGAAAGAGCTCTCATTGACAATGAGTGATAATCTCCTCACTTGCAGCTTTGCCACCTAGATGCTCTGCCAAAAAATCTCTGAATTTGTCCAGGAGCTAGAATGAAAAGTGAGACTGGGTGTTCAGTGACATATCTGGACACCTACTGCCTGAAATACGCAACATGAGCACAGAGATTGTTCGCTAGTTTGCACTGTCAGTACTTCAACTTGTTCCCAAAAAATAGATAGAGTGGCCATAATTTGATATCTCCAAAGTTAGTTAACTGGGTTACATCAGACCAGAATATAAGCACAGCAATAACATAAGGTAGGTCACACCCAGGCTCCAGGAGCAAATCTTGAAGGGCTTGATGTGCTTTCAAGAATGCAGTGGATGTAAAAACCTTGCTGTATACCTTGACATCATAGTCTTTATAAGGAGGGTGCCATCATAGTTCATATGGCTTGAGGTGGAAAAGAGGTGCATGGGTCAGATTTGAAACCTTTTCCTTGATGATCAAGATGAGCAAGCAGTGATAAAATCTGGGGACAGTGTAGTCCTTTGCTTCTGGATTCTTCAATCAACTATCAAAAGGCACTGAAATAGAGACAGGAGAGCACTTCCACCCTTCATCCTCAGTTAGCCAATCTTAATGTCACCATTGAAGTGATTCTGCCCTAGGGATTTATCAATAGAGTCCCATGCCATCACCGATACAAAGGAAGATGAAAATCTAGGATCACTACTAATATTAAGTAGTGATTTAAAGTCCAGTCCAGTCCAGTCCGGTTTTTTGCCTTCCTAATAAGGCAACCGGACCAGGACCGGTCCTAGAGGTTCAAATAAGGCAACTGGACTGTTAAAAACCGAAAAAAAACTGGTTGCAACTGGTCTTTCAGGCAACTGGTTGCAGACTGGTTGCAACTGGTTTTATGTGTGAAACCTGTCCTGCACAGGTGTAGATAGTCTTCATTTAGTGTCTATACATCATATTCTGTCATCAAATATATTAATTTGCAATGATAACACATAGAAATCACTCAAAAACCCTTCAAAAACACTCAAAAAATAGTAAAAGTAGTCAAAAAATCACAGAAAATTAGGGGAACATTGCCTGATTAGGTAGTGTGGCTGTCCAGCGGTTGCAACCGGTTGCAATCAGTTGCTAACTGCAGTCTTCTGTCTCAGAACTTGGGCAACTGACAACTGCAGTCCAGTTGCTGACCAATCTGGTCCAGTCCAGTTGCCAGTTGTACAACCATGAGGCAACTGGACCTTTAAACACTAATATCAAGCAACTGTTTGAAGCTTTCTTTAGATTTCTATATTCCCTTGTTCCAGTACCAGTCCTCAAGGCACATAGACATCTCATTTGAATAAGAATGAAATGGACTCATCAGGGTCCTGCCAGAGGATTCTATCAAGTTGAGGTCTGGTGATTTCATGTTCTCAACAGAGTAGGGGTCTTCTGGATCATGCAGGAGAATGGAGCCAGCATTGTATAAACAGAACAACCCAAACTTGTTCACCATCATTTTGAACACCTTGTGTATCAAGGAAAATGGTGAACATATCAATTGTCCTAGGAGGGCAGGAACAGTGATGTACAACAATAGTTCATTTGTGCTTGAGATTTGGACATAAACCATCAGCAAATCATGGAAGAGCTCTGGAGGAAGGGGTGCTAGGTGCTCTGGGAGCCTATCTTGAAACTGTAACGGCATTCTGCAATTAACGTACTTTGACCTTCGCTGTGCTAGAGACAAGTCATCCTCCAGCAATGGCTGCTTAGGATAGAAGCACAAGAAGTCAGCTGTGCAGATCAAACCAAATGACTAAAAATATTATAAACACCTGATTTAAATTGGCCAGTCATGCTTCTAGGGTTTGAGGCAAGGGTCCACTATTCAAACTTGGATGGAGTGGGCTACCTGCCTTAAGCTTGAGTCTCTTAGCTTGATAAAGCTCTTTTGCCTTGCCAAGCACATTTGAAAGCTGCTTCTTCCTTTTGAGACTGTTACACTTGTACTGGGTAGGTCCAAGTCATAGCCTCAAAGGATCAGTGAGTTCAAGATTTGAGTGAAGTGAGGAGTCTGATCAGACAAACTGAGGAGACAAGGTCCACAAATCAGGTATGATTAAGGAGATCTAGCTTAAGGAATACAAGTATACTACTGATGGCTTTATATACTCTTGTGGTAGGACGAGAAGAACAGAAGAGGAACACCTTGGGTAACCATCAGTACAGCAAAATGTAGTCCACAGTCAGAATAGGAATTTGCAGTAAGGGGATTCTACAGTATCAAATGATGAAGATGAAACACAAAGGCTATGGAGGATAGATGTGATGACAAGGAATGAGTCAGAGTATCTAAGTCATTGAGAAGAGAAAAGCTGTCCTTAGATGAGAATATACATCCAATAGAGCAAAAAGAATAAAGTGATGAGTATGATTGGGAGAAAATGAAGTGTAGCCCACCCACAGATCAAGGCAAGTTGTAACATTACCTCCTGTCTATCCTGAAGACTACCAGGTCTTTGACCATTGATTTGGTCGTTAGTGTTTTGAAGTCCAGTTACAGGACTGGTCAAAGACTGGCAACTGGACTGGACTGGACTGGTCAGCAACTGAACTGTAGTTGTGAGTTGCTTGATTTCTTGGACAAAAGACTGCACTTGCCAACCAGTTGCAACCGGTTGCAACTGCTGGACAGCCACACTACCTAATCAGGCAATGTTCTCCTAATTTTCTGTGATTTTTTGACTACTTTTATCATTTTTTGAGGGTTTTTGGATGGTTTTTGAGTGATTTCTATGTGTTATCATGGCAAATTAATATATTTAATGACAGAATATGATGTATAGACACTAAATGAAGACTATTTGCACTTGTGTGGGACAGGATTCACACATAAAACTAGTTGTGACCAGTCTTTTAGCAGTTGCAACCAGTTTTTTTTTGGTTTTTACCAGTCCAGTTGCCTTATTTGGAAAGTCAAAAACCGGACTGGACTGGACTTTAAAACACTATTGGTTGTTGAGGTGGTGTAGTCAGTCCTGGGTGGGGGATCCTGTTTTGTTTGCCTGGCCAGCATCATCTGTGACCTCTCTGTTGTCAGAATTGTGCAGAGCCAGGTCCTCCACTTGCTGCTCCAAGTCATAAAGGTAGATACCTTTGTCATTGGTCTGGGTACGATGGAGAGAGTCTAGGATGATGTAGACAGTGTGAGGTGTAGGTCAGATGGTGGGAGTGGAGGGATAATTGCTAGGAGCAGGAGAGGTGGATCAATCAATGATGTGAGCTTGGGGGGGTGGCACAGGAATAGGAGGGGGAGATGAACAATACTTCTGGTGATGTTCTTGGACAAAATTGATGACCAACTGAAAATTCAGGTCATAAAGGGTGTTCAAGAGGTCTCTTTTCTGTGTCTGAAGGGCATGTCCAGCAAGTGTCAGGTCAAATCGTCCAGCAACCTAAGTAGGGAGTAGAGTAGATAGCACTATGTTCATCTGGAAGGAGCAAACTAAGAGATGAAAGAGAGATTGTTCATCAAGTAGACGAGAGAGTGGTTCTGCATAGGATCTATCACAGAGGAAGTGGTTAATGTGGATGTAGTTGAGTTCAGAAGATTCCTGATGATGAAAGATGTGGGAGGGGAGCATAGAGAGGTGGCAATTGGTGGAGGAGGTTTTGATTTGAGAGAGTTCAATGGCCATTGCAAAGACATTTGGCTGTGAGGAGGAATTGAGTGGAAAGTTGAGTGACAGTGGGCCAAACTGTGGGGTATCGTTGTTTATAATCCCTGAGGATGTCCTTGGCATTGGACAGGTTTCATTCAGGTTCCCATGAGTTGTCACTAGTCAGATAGTCTTTCCATTTGATCAAGAACTGCCTTCGTGATGGTGGTGCTCTGTGGCGTAACACCACTTCAATTTCATATTGTTCTTCCCCTCTGATCAGATTGGGTGGTGGCATCAGGAAGTTCTTGCTGTGTGTTTCATTTTCGATGTAGGGGGAGAGAAGGGAGGTGTGGAAGATGTTGTGAATGTGTCATGTCTTGAGGAGTCATAATTTGTAAGTGATGGATGAGAGTACCTCAATGATGGTGAATGGTCCTTCTCTCTTTGGCAAGAACTTTGGATCTGAGGCCACTTGATTAAAGTTCCTTCCTTCTAACCAAACTTTATCTCCTTTTCAAAAGAGGTAAAGGAGACATTCTGTTGGTTCTTCATCATCTGCCATGCAAGGTTGTGTGTAGCAAGTGCCTCATTCCTAGCTGTGGTCAGGGTTTTGATCTGATCCTCCACAGCAGGGAGATTTGATGCAGCAATAATGTTGGGAAGTGCTCTGGGCTTGTAGCCCATCATGAGGAAGAAGGAAGATTGATTTGTGATGGAATGAGGTTGATGGTTATGGGTGAATTTGGCTAAGGTAATGGACTCAGTCCATGTCTCAGGTCAGTTTCCACAATAGATCCACAGATACATCTCTATCTCCTGGTTAACTCATTTGGTTTCCCTGTTGGTCTGTGGGTGGTATGCAGTAGAAAGAGAAAGATCATAATGTAATAATCATCCAAGTTCTTTAGCAAATGAAGATGTGAATTGGGGTCCTCTGTCAGAAATGATTTTATTGTAAAGTCCAAACTGTTTGAATACTTTTTTGAAAAAGAGAATGGCAATTCCTTCGGCAGTAATGGTTTTTGTAGTAGGGTAGAGAATCACCCCCTTCATAAGCCCATGGTCTACCACAACCAAAAGGGAGTCAAAACCTAAAGAAAGAGGAAGGTCCATAATCAAATCACAAGATATTTGTTGAAAAGGGCAAGAGGCTGAAGAGGGAATAGAAAGTAAAGGAGGAGTAGTAGGGTGCATGCATGCCTTATTCTGTTGGCAAACCGCACAACCATTAATGTAAGATTGTGCAAAAGAAGCCAGGCTTGGCCACCAGAACTTGGAAGAGACAAGTTGATGGGTTTTAAGAACACCTGGGTGGCTGGTGGAAGGATGGTTATGGTGTTGCACAACAGCCTGTTGACAAAGATCAGCATCGTTGGGTATATAGACCCTGTCCTGAAATGAGAAAATACTTCTGTCAAACTTCCAATTGGAGAGTCAGGATTGGAATTTTGCAGGGAGATTTTCCATAGTCTGCAGGAAATCAAGGATCAGTGGGTCAGCAGAGGGGGAACAGGAAAGTTTATCATGGAGTGTGGTATCAATAAGGGATACAAAAAGATCTGGGGGAAGGAGGATGGTATGGTTGTTATTGTCCTTGACATTGGGTGAAAGGAGGTTGGGTCAGTAAGATAGAGCATCCAGAGCAGACAAGGATGATCCTGGGACATGATGGATTCTGAGGTTGTAATCCTGGATATCAAGAAGCTATTGCGCTTGTCATCTGTTCAGCTTTCAAGGTTCCTTGAAATAGGTCAGGTTTTTATGGTCAGTTACAACAAGGACTGGGAAAGAAGAACTCCACAAATAATGTTGCCAGGTTTTGAGAGCACAAATTATGGCAAGAAGTTCTCTGTTGTAGATGTCATAGTTTCATTCAGAAGAGGAAAAGGTTTGGGAAATATAACTGCATGGATGCCAATCACCATTTTTGTCCTGTTACAGAAGTAGTCCTCCTGAAGTGTCTCTAGATGCATCGGTTGCAATTCCAAATTGTTTGGAGGTGTCAGGGATGTGTAGGACAGGTTCAGAAAGGAAAATTTTCTTTAATGTGGAGAAGGCAGAGTTGCAGTCATTGGACCATTTCCATGGTGTGTCCTTCTTGGTCAGGTTGAGGAGAGGTCAAGTGATATCAGAGTATTTGGGGACAAATCTTCTGTAGAAGTTAGCAAACCCTAAGAAGGAATGGACATCTTTGACTTTAGTAGGGGTAGGCCATTCTGTGATCCCTTTGAGCTTGACAGGATCCATTGCCAATCGTCCTGGTTGGGTGATCATGCCTAGGAATTCCACTTGGTCTACATCAAACTTACACTTTTTCAATTTTAGATGGAGGTCAAGTTCTTTCATTTGTTGTAGTACTCATTTGGTCTGTTCTTCATGAGTTTTCCTATCTGGAGAGAAGATTAGTAAATCATCCATGTAAATTACCAGCCATCCTTCTGTGATCATATCTCAGAAGGAGTCATTCATGAATTGCTGAAAGGTTGGTGGTGAATTTGTTAGTCCAAAGAACATAACCATTGGTTTGAAAAGTCCTCAATGGGTGATGAAGGTGGCTTTCCATTGGTTGCCATCTTTTATACATATGTTGTTATACCCCCATTGTACATCAAACTTGGTGAAGATCTTGGCCCCTTGTAGTTTGTCTGTTAAGTCAGAGATCAGCAGCAAGGGATAGACATCCCTTATAGTATGTTTGTTGAGATATCAATGGCCTTGGCACAGTTAAAGGCCTCTGTCCTTCTTTTTGATGAAGAAGAAGGGCAATGTCTGGGGAGAGTTTGATGGTCTGATCTTTCCTGATGCCAGATTTTTGTCAATGAAACTGTCAGCTGCAGTTCATTCATTGAGAGATAAGGGGTAAATTTTGGATACTTTTGGGATGAACATATTGTCAAGGTTGATTGGATAGTCATATGATCTGGAGGGAGGAACATGGTCAGCAGCTTCTTTGGTGAAAACTTCTCTGTATGCTTTGTATTGCAGTGGGAGTTTGACTGCTACTTTGTCTGCATCCATGGCTAGTTGAGTAGATGTTGTAGTTTTCCTTACAATTTATTCTAACCATAGGGTGGTAGGGGTGTTTAGGAAGTATCTGGTGGCTGACTTCTAGATCCTGTTGATGGCATAAGTATAGTAGGCTCATTTAGTATACCTTTCTGCTGTTTTGTAATTGATATAATTTATCACAGCCTCCTGCTCATCTTTTTCAGCAAAGTAATGTTTCATCAGTGGTGGTGGTGGTTTTCCTTTTGAAAGGTATGATGCATGGGATCCTTGGTGTGCTAGGTAGAGGTCCAAGGATCTGTCTTTCTTCAAGTTGATTTCCACCATCTGCTTTTTCCAGTCTATCTTTGGCTAAGTGGCCTTGAACCAGGGCATGCCTAGGATGACATTTTCCCTTCCACACTATATTATGTGGAATGTTACTTTTTGTGAAGTGGGGCCTATCTGGATATAAAGGGTGGAGGTGAAGCATATAGGTCTCTGTTTATTTGTAGAGTGGTTGGCATTTTGGACAGTGATGGGTTCTATTAGTCATGTGGTTGGGAGTTTGTGTTTTCACACAAAGTCCCAGTCTATACAGGAGATATTGGCCTCATAATCAATCAGGGCAGTGGTGTTGATGGTTTTCAAAATGGCTCCTGCTCCAATTACTCAGATAGGAAGGGTGAGAGCGTGAGTAGCATTCTTGGCAATAATTACAGGAGCACACTATATGGAGGGAGGAACAGGCATCGACTCCAGTCCTCCATTCAAAAATCCAGTTGATTGTCTTTGAGAATTCTGAAAAGGAAAGCAGTGTTGTCTTCATCCTGGACTTCTTCAATCTTTGCTACTCCTTCTTCTTTTCCTACCACTTTTACCTTTTGTTCTTCTGTCTTCTTTGCCAGTCCTGGATGACCAGGACAGTCCCTGGCAAGCCAGGCCTACCACATTCAAAACAAAGTCCTTTTTTCATCCTCTCCTCCCATTCTGAAGGAGAGAGTCATACAGCATCAACATCCATCACATTCGAGTCTCATACTTTTGGCATAGCTGCAAATTGAGAGTGAGTTTGCAATGAGGAGTGGTTACCTCCAGTTCAGGATACAATAGTTTGAGATCTGTTCCAGTTATTATGTAGGAGTTCTGCCTTTTTACACCAATTGTTGAGTGTAGTAGGGATGGTTTCAGATTGATAAATGCATTGTATAAGGGCAGGTTGGAGTCCTTCTGCAAAGAGCCTGCAGAGGACCATCTGATCACTAAGTCCAGCTTGTGTTGCCAATGAGCAGAAAGAGGCAATATAGCTGAGGACATCCTCCTTTCTTTGTGCCAGTCCTTGAAGCTGGTGAAGTGCATCACCTTTGATGTCAGTGGTTTGAAACATACTTTCAATTGTCTTAAAAAAGTCCTGCCAGGTTCTGAAGGATTGGTTCTTCATCACTCCCTCTATAAAGGAGGAGGCCCACTTGAGCACTACTTCCTTTTTACAGTATGAGAGGGTCAATATGATTTTCTTTTTGTCATCCAAATAGACATGTCCATTGATCATAAGATAGAGGAGAACTGAGTTCATCCAAGGACAGAATTTGGTTTCTATTTCATCAAAGTCATCAGGTTTTGCTAAAGATAGCTCCTTCCTGGGGGATGTCACAATTGTCAGTTGAGAAGTAGTTTAGGGAAGGATGGTGGTTGATGGATTAGTAGATTGGGAGGGAAGAGCTATTCCAGTCATGGAGTTGGATGCAGACAGTCCTGACATAGTAGGTGGTGGCGCAGAAGGGGATGGGGTTCTGGATGGTACTATGAAGAAAGGGTTCCTAGAGAGAGATGGTCTGGAGATCTTCTGTCCTTTCTGGTAGGGGTTTCCCCATGGTGTGTTTGGGTTCTGATTTGACAAAATCTTGGTAGTCCTTGTGAAGGCAAGATTTCAGAGGGTAAGCTAGATCTTTTGTTATACTTGTACCAGGTAGGTCCGAGTCATAGCCTCAAAGGATCAGTGAGTTCAAGATTTGAGTGAAGCAAGGAGTCTGATCAGACAAACTGAGGAGACAAGGTCCACAAATCAGGTATGATTAAGGAGATCTAGCTTAAGGAATACAAGTACACTACTGGTGGCTTTATATACCCTTGTGGTAGGATGAGAAGAGCGGAAGAGGAACACCTTGGGTAACCATCAGTACAGCAAAACATAGTCCATAATTAGAATAGGAATCTACAGTAAGGGTATTCTGCAGTATCAAATGATGAAGATGAAATACAAAGGCTATGGAGGATAGATGCAATGATGAGGAATGAGTCAGAGTATCTAAGTCATTGAGAAGAGAAAAGCTGTCCTTAGGTGAGAATATACATCCAATAGAGCAAAAAGAATAAAGTGATGAGTATGATTGGGAGAAAATGAAGTGTAGCCTGCCCACAGATCAAGGTGAGTTGTAACAGAGACATCCCTTTTTATGATGAGTGAATGCCCCCAAGTCACTGAAGACATGGCTGCAGATGCAAGTTTGTGTGAACTCCTTGGAAGTGACCATCTATGGTAAGTCAAGTGCTCAGTCAACCTCTGCTACAATGCTTACTCATGTGACTCTAGACATATGTGCAGTGCATATCACTGAAATCTCAAAATTTGGAGATGTTGTCAAAGATGGTCTGAGTAGAATGTAAGATGACATTCAAATGAGCCATGTGGGACAATGAACAAAGCGAGGACAATGCAAATAAGTAGCAATAGGAGGGATGCAATAGGTGGAAGCAAGCATGAACAAACAGCGACAAGACAATAATGAGCTGGATACTGATGTATGACAAGACAGGGACAATGAGGGACCTGAAAGGTGACATAAATGAGGAATGGCATGAAGCAGCTTGATGGGCATGAAAGATATGAAGTACATTGAAACAAACAATACAGGAAGTATCACATAACAAGATGGGGACTATGCAGAATGAAAAGTACTGAATAACACTGGCAAATAAGAAGCGAGGGTAAAACAAGTGAGCAGTGATGAGATGGGGAAGACCTTGTGTCTGGTACAGTGTAGGAATAAACATACCCCAAGTATGATTGCAAATTGATCACGAACATGGATGATCACTATGAATGGGCACAAACAAGAGTAATAGTTTCAGAATAAAGGAGCTGGAGAAAAGAAACAGACTTTGTATAAACTAGCAAGACCATTTGAGGAGACAAAAAGCACACCAAAAGGAGGAGGAATAGAGGGAATGTGAGGATTTGGAGTCATGTGATATACAACAACTTTGTCATACAGTTTCCTAATATTGCACACCTGTCTCCTCAATAGTTTATGCTTGCCTTCACTGATCAAACCCTCAATACCCAGAATGATTGGAGAAGTGCTTATATCACATCATCATACTGGCAGAGCCAAGATAATATCACCATCAGATAGCAATGTATCAACAAACTCACATTTGGTGCAGGTATCCATTCCAAACTTCCCATGCTCCCTCATCCAATCACTCAGACTCCCTGATGCTCATTTTTCTCTGCAGTGGAACATCCTGATATAAATTACCTTAGCAGTGTCCATAGACACTACATTACTGGCTAGAAGTCAACATGCCCCATGTTGTGACACGCATAACAGCTTGAGTTCAGTAAAGTGCTAATGCATCCACAGTCTTCTATATGTCAGTGTGTGAGTTAGCTATACCAGCCTGACTGGACACAATCATATGGCTAATGTTGTAGATTAACCAGGTCACATGACAAGCTGTGGAAACAAAAGGGTGCAACACACCAATCTGAATTCTCTGGCAATAATTAACAATGACAACATATGTGCTGACAACCTCACCCACCACTTCTGCATACTCATGATAACACCTGCTACTGACTTTGGTGCAACAGAGAGCCACAAAGTGATGCCCACTGGATGGCATGCACTGATGGCCACAGACTCTTGAGAGAATGAGATTGTGTATGGTTGATACCTGTTGCTAGCACCCTCTCTGCCTTCCCCTCCCAACTTCTTGCATTTCACACAGTATGTTGTGTATAAGAAAGTCTGCTCTCATGTATGAGAGAGTAACAGGTCTACATAAGTTTCCATACTTCATGCTACTCTCAAATCTAAACCAATGGATGAGAATGACAGTGGCATAGTATGAAGGGCAAGAACCAAGCAAGTTTGTAATGACATTGGCAGTGTAGCAGTGGATGATAGTGAGGACCTTGATGAGCAGATATTGGATGCTGAACATTAAGAATGTTACTACAATCAACAAGTTGTGTATTACCCCATAGTAGAAGATTGGCTCTTTGCTGCTCTTCTACATCATAGTAACCTATGGTTTTATCTGAATTGTATCATTCTGCCCCACTAAATTCTATTGTGGTTGGAAGCTCCAACCCATGTCTGACTGATTTATATCCTTGCCTGACCAACTCTTTTCAATTGGCTGTATCTCCTGTCACAAAAGCACCTCTGGTGCTCATGATAATACAAGAAATGTCCTGATAGGTCTAATAACTGCTTCATCACATAATTCATATAAAGTAGTACAACAACCTGCATGTTAGAAAAACAATTTAGATGCTGGATACAAAGAGAAGTTAAAAAAAAGAAACTACAATCAATTCTTGCACATGATATCACACTGCTAGGCACAAGTAATCAGTGAATTGCTTCATCTCAGATGCAGTACTGCACATGACAGTAAGATTGTACATTCCAAAATAAGTTCAGTATGCACAAGAATGGGTTATGTTTGTGATAGCTGGGAGATCTGGGACATACAAAAATCCTATAGCCTAGTATGAGCAACAGCATCAATGTACTATCCTCTTATGGTGCCTACTTCATCAACAGTAAGAACTTGTGACTAAGATATTTTCTGGACTTCAGTTTCACCCAAGATCTGTCACAAAGCAGTCTCCCAGTCTTCACATTGTTGCTCAGCATCTGCCAGACTCACAATCAACACATTCTTCATCAACAATGCTTCTGAAAATTGCTTCCTCAGAACATCTGGGGGTGGGAGAACAAAGCTTGAGAGTTGCTAACAAAAACCCACTATTTGATTACAAGTATATACAATCTTCAGGAAATACTCACTAAACAATTGACTGCATCTTCTAGTGCTTTGAAATAGCTGACAGTGTCCATAGGTTTGGCTGTTTGGCTGGGCTCTAGATCTGTATCCAAAGGACTACTCTTGGTGGAGGATGATGCCCCATTTGCAATTACTTGAACAGCTTGTAGCTGCAGCTTATGATTGCTTGAACATGGTGGCAAAGTTGTTGTGTAATGGATGAATGAAGTGTTAGCTGACATGTTGTGAGGAGACTTTGAATGAATACACTGCCACCTGCCCAATGAAGAGTGGTCACAAGGATTTCACACAGTCTTAAGCATGTATGCAGAAGACTAGTAATATATTGACTCATTGTTATCTGAGTATATGATGAAAGAATGGATTGTGTTGGAATTGTCAGTATTTATCTTATCTAATCTTATCTGACATTCCATATCAGTCTTGATCAATGATCTAATCTTGATCATATGCATGGTCATCATGCTTACTATTTGAATATTCTATTATCTATGATGACTGTCACAGTATGACTAATGAATGATTCAGAATGACACATTCATGTCATGTGACTTAATATACTGACTGATACTCCACTGCTCATGTTATGCCATTGGTTGACACTTATAGTGTGCTTCTCATCGTCTTTATTGCTATTAGCTAAGATAAGAGCATTATATGCTATTGGCTACTATTGTTCCATCTTTATAGAATTACTATACACAAGTACAAACAGCTTGTACTGTATATAAGGAGGAGCTCCTTATAGTTGCTCCTCTAAGCACTTAAATACATTCCCCTTCCTGCTTCACTCATATCTAGTACTATAGGGTTTATCTCTTATACTGAGATCATCCTAGACTACAGAGGTCCCTCCCCTCTATCATCTATAGGGTCACTCTCTCCTGTAGTTACCACCGCCCCTTGGCTATCTGATACCTACTCAAGATACCACCAGTACTACAACTGGTGTTTACCCTAGTGAGTATTCCCACTAGAGATCCAGACTCCCTCTTTTGCATATGATCATACTATGAGCCCACAATCTACCTATGGTGCAACCATTGGAGTCATACTTCAATAGATTGTTGGAATATTTAGGAGTTATTTCCGCTTTAGGTGCTTACCTAATCTAGCCTACATCGCACCACAGTTTATTCTCTGACTACTTAGTGACTTACCAGGTAGCCAAGCCAACAACCTTCTTCACCTTCTTCATGGATGCAATATATAACTAGAGGGTAACAAGGGTGTACTACACTGGGTCCAACATGCACAGCTGCTTAAGGGCAGCTTTGCATGGGTCTTCTGCTGATACCCCCAAAACCTCTGCAAAAAAGGCCTCTGTGAAGGAAAACTCCTGTATGATACATAATACATGATTGCATGTCAGGACGGGGGAGGTGCTGAATGTGTAGCATGAGAGAACGAATCTCCACAATAATCTTTAGGGAAAGTTTGAGTTCTAAACATATAATATTAAGAAAGATTTACCCATGACAATGCAAACACAATCAGCTCTGGATCTACAGGCAAAACAATTGGGGTTTCATATGGGTTTGGCAGGAACTGAGAAGCTACATTGATATAGACACTGAATGTTTTGTTGATCAATAGCTGGTGCAGGATGTGTCATATGGCCAGATTTGTGAACCATGCCAGGGTACTGTCATCACACCATGAGTGAAGAAAATAAAAGACAAAATGTTCATCAAATTTTGTTCTCTGGTTAGTGTTTTGAAGTCCAGTTGCAGGACTGGTCAAAGACTGGCAACTGGACTGGACTAGACTGGTTGGTAACTGGACTACAGTTGCAAGTTGCCTGATTTCTTGGACAAAAGACTGCAGTTGCCAACCAGTTGCAACCGGTTGCAACCAGTGTACAGCCACACTACCTAATCAGGCAATGTTCCCCTAATTTTCTGTGATTTTTTGACTACTTTTATCATTTTTTGAGGGTTTTTGGATGGTTTTTAAGTGATTTCTATGTGTTATCATGGCAAATTAATATATTTAATGACAGAATATGATGTATAGACACTAAATGAAGACTATTTACACTTGTGTGGGACAGGATTCACACATAAAACCAGTTGCAACCAGTTGCCTAAAAGACCAGTTATAACCAGTTTTTTCAGTTTTTAGTGGTCCAGTTGCCTTATTTGGAAGGTCAAAAACTGGACTGGACTAGGCTTTAAAACACTATCTCTGGTCAACCAGGCTCCATGACTAGGGGGAGACAAAAGAATTAGGTAGTGCCAACTGCTGAATCAATAAGAAAAATGAATCCTGTGAGACCACAAAGTCCTGTATCATTAAACACCCATCAATCATATGCCACACCTTGGTCAGGTATGTGAATGAGACTTCTTGCAACTATGGCAAAGGATGTCAAAGCCACATTTTAGACACCTGGTATAATATGCATGACATTTATGACCAGAGTGCTGAAGACCCTGTCCCTAGGAACATGTTCCAAATCATTGTTGGTCCCCAGCAGTACTGTATGCAGCTTTTTGTTGAAAAGTCATATGCTGTAGTTGCAACCAGCTGACAAGAACTAGGCAGCAGATATTATTCGTGATAACAGACAAGGAAAGAAGAAGGGCAAAGGGCTACAAGATAATGTACGTATTATGTAAGTGATAGGATAGCAAATGATAGCAAGTGATTCTACTCTAACACACCCTCAGAATCATGAGTAAACTAAAGCATACAAAGGAGAGAGAATAATATGCATAAAAAGGATAAGATAAGCACCCCCAGAAGGGCCAAAAGTCTAAAAATGCGAACATGAAAATCACCAAGCAGCATCAGGTTCAACCCCATCAACAAGATTAGCATGCTCCTTCTCTTGTGAACAGTCCTTAGCATAGTGACCCTTCT
>JBBPMY010000187.1:0-25719 GCA_038090615.1 Phylloporus gajari | reverse complement strand
AATATAATATTGAATAAATGAGTAAATCACCTCTCAACGAGGTGAAACAGTGCGACGCGCGCAACATATGTTACCCGCGACCGCACAGGTAATAGGGGCTATCGCCCAAATAGGCAAGGGTAACATCGAGCACCTTACAAAGACACTGCACAAATACATACATCTCAAATAAAATGTCATAAGTATCTTTTTCTCACTCAACAGAGGCACAGAAATATTGAATACCTTGATGGGACCAGGAAGAAGACTACTCCCCACTTTGATTGTGTCAGACTAGCCAGCAATACATATCAAACCTCAAACACACAGATGGATTGTGATCTAATGCACAAATTGAGTATCATGTCACTGTTTATATGTCACAATAGTATACACTTACATGGAGAAGCAAAGCCCAAGATAACAAACCTAGAAAATGACATGTTTCACTTTGACTGATGACTTAGTCCACATGGAAAGGGTGTGTGCAAGGATAAACAAGGTAGAAACCTGTGTCCAGGATTGCATCTGCAAACCATATCAGAATGCCATGTTTTCCACAGTCTGCCACCCAGCAGGAAGGTAAAGTCTAACCAAAATGTATTTTATCTAAAGATCATCAGTAATTGAGATGTGCATGAATGTGAATGCGAAAGATACCTCCTTTTGGAATGTGAGGACTGAGAGCAATTCATGTTTGCAAAGGTAAAGCTTGAGAAATTGAGACAAGTATCACTCACCATAATCATATGCAATGGCAGTGACAAATACGACTAGAAAGACCCATAAGCCTTCTGTATACAGATTTGTCAAAAATAGACACACAAGACATATAGTCATTTTGCAGAATGCTTGCAACAAGTGACTGCAGAGGAGTTGAAGTCATGTAGTTGATATGGATATAGAAAGTGTGATGAATTTGAGGGGATGTATTACTGTAAGATGGTATTTAACAGACAGATGGAACAACCCACCTAATGGGCATACAATCAAGACAGTGGGGACCATCCATGATAGAATGTAAGTCACACTGAGAAGATGATGGGTTGACCATAGTGAATCTTATAGCAATGATCAGACTCAGAACAGCAATAATGGTACCTTGGACCTCAATTTCATTGGATGGAACCAAGGATCATCAATCATCTGATGCACTTGAAATACAGCGTTTGGGTTGAATCGTGAAGATCTGATTCAAGATCTAACACGTTGGCGAGAGGTGACACAAACGGTACAACAGCCTAGCAAAGTACTAATGTGTGAAGAGGAAGCTATATCGGCTTAGCTCAGACGTTCATGTTCTGGGCCCTATCACATTACAGGACAGAAATGTGCTGATGGGCGCACATATGAGGTAAGTAGAACAGCAAGATGACAAAAGCTGTCCTGCAATAGCATAGAATACAAGTCACATCAAGGACGTGATGAACCAACCGCCATCACATGAGCAGTGCATTGCAGAAAGGATAGAAATGAAACTGTGCCTTGTATGTCAGCCAGGCACACCAACGTCTTGCGTATCCCAAATCCAATGAACAGATATTGAACTCGCCCAGTCATCATAAATAGTTCACCGTCTTCATGACACGCTGAGAAACTTGTCATAATACAATAATTCCATAAATCGAGGTCTCGTATGTACAAAGCGTGAGCATAAATGCCGCAGATCAAGTATGGCTCACCTCGGTGGGAGAGCGCAAAATGTTAAGCATGCTGCTGCGAGCCTCGGTTGCGAACGACGCTGGTAGATGCGTGTGTCCATAGACACAGCGGCAAACCATTTCTAGTTGATCTGCCAGACACTGCTCTGCGACTCCTTAGCGAGCTTGGCGGCTCTGCCCACAGCGTTTCACGTCCCCGACACCATTCCTAAAGACACACCTGTTTTCCCGCCGGATCGGGTTGGACTAGTAGCTGGGCTGTTGCTGGAGTAGTACTCTTCGTATTGCTGCTTTTTTGGCAGCTTTCCAGCAATGAATGACGATAGATCACGGGGGTAACGTGGTGATTATCGTGCTCGATTCTGGAGGTGATCTTTTGTGCGATGAGTGTTTCGCCGGCGCGACGTCGTGCTTCAGCCTTTGGAGATAAAACAAGCGCCGAAAACACGAGGTTGGGCCTATTTCAGGGCATGGGCACGCACCACAGCTTCTTCGTTTACCTCCTTGATCTTCATCAACTCCTGAGTCATCCGCAATGCGTGCTAAGAGAAAAGGTTGCATTAGTGGTGATGTTGAACAAGAATATTCCCAAGCTTTGGAGATTGACGCTGGAGACGAGCCAAGAGGCGTGTCATTTACAGCGAATGCTGAGTTTCTTGTCGGTGGTGGACGGGAGGATGTTCAAGTGTGGCGAGCGAAAGACGGCAAACGAGTAGCGATGATCACAGACCTTGGTGTCACTGTCTCCAAGGATAGCAGACACATCGCAGGGGAGTGGGACGATGAGACGTTAGTTTGGGAGACGATCAACTACAAACAGGTCTTTGCAGCTAGGCCAGGTAGTTGGGATGTACGGTGGATTTCTCACCTGACTCGACTCGACTCGTCACGCGTCACCCGCCAACGGCTACCTCGCAGTCACTAGGACATTGCAGCACTACAAAAAGTGAGGACGCTCGACCATGACGAGGTGGTCCGTGCAGCTAAATACCCTCTAGAAGGCGATCAAATCACAGCTTACTACAGCCGGCCCGGGATCTAATCTGGACTAATACTTTCCCACGGTCCAACCACCTCTTCGTCACAACCTAACTTAGTCAACTCTCTCTCTTACTCCGCGCTCGAGCATTGCCTGCCATACTACGAGAAATTCACATTCTGGGATACCCTACTGAGCGTCCTCCCAGGACACTCCGAATCACATTCTCCCCGCCTGATCAGCTTCTCGCTATCATACGGGAGGGAAAACCGTCACGGAGTCACTCTCTTGAAAGTAGGTCTTGTTATATCTCTGCCATCTCTCCACACGTGATTCTCATCCACACTCATCTGGCAGTGGCTAGAAGTCTAGATAGACAACGCACGACTACCCTGCTAATGCGGAGGCGTTGATGATGGCCGCGATCGCGACATCTACAAACACAACCCATCATCTACTCGCTAGTGCGCCTTCGACAGTGGGATGCGGCATTCGTCAATGTGGAAGAAGTGCGTTGTTACTCATCTGTTACAATGTAGACGCTGATATCATTCGTAGGATGTCGAGTATATAACGGCATTTATATGCTTCCATCCAGATGACGTTGGGATTCTCCTTCTCATCAACAAGGTGTGTTTCTGCGCAATGCTGAGCTGCATTCTTTCAACTTGTCGCGCATTAGGCTACTGTCCTTTTCATGGCCGGCGAGCATGACGATGCTATGTCACGTATAGATGACCCTTTGCGTGTCGCATACCTTCACTCAGAGCTCTGGGTGATCTAGGCATGTGCATGATGGGTTGTCGTTCAAGAATGTGATCGTTGATGTATTATAGGCATACACGCACCTTCTCCTCGGAAACTCGCTATGGAATGCGACCACCACGAACGTGTGGTACAATCATTCAATTATTCTCATGTTAAACTTGGTGCCTGGAGTGCCCGCACGAGTCGACCACCATTGATAATCTCATTGGTATATCTCCTACTGTTTTGGTCCACGTCAAAATTGATCCTAACATCCAACAGATTTGACTCTGCAATCACGATTCAACAGCGATCATACGAGGCCCTCCTTCCAGCAGGTTACATCAACGTTGCCGGTGACTCCGTACTATACATGGTGGATCGGGAGGGTAATATGACCCGGTCAATTGAGACATGGGTTTCTGGTAATCTATCACTTTATCTACCCCTTCAACATGCAGTTAAATTTTCACTACAGTGTTTATATGGTGTTATCTTTCTACACCAGAACACGACAACGATGCGGGCCCAGCAATCGGTGGCCATAGTAATGTGTCACACGCTATGACACATCTATCGACAGAGTGAGCGAGATTGAGATCGAGAATTGGGTCCTGGAAGGATACCACCAGCGTGAGTAACTTCGATTCCTGGCATCTTGCATATCTGATGACGAATGGCCTTGGGATAGAACCGACGAGGGTCTCTCCCAGCTGGGAGCTTTATACCTCGTTCATCCTTGGATCGAGTTTCTCAATTACAAACTTGTCGGGCATGCACCAGAGACAATTGCTGAGGAGAATATGGACGACCGGTCGTCTGTAGTAGGCGGATTACTGCCGCTTCAAACTGATGTATTCAACGTCGCATTGACAGCCTAGAAAACCCGAATAGCTCGCCTCTTCAGTCGCCTTGGGCGACCAGTCACATCTGTCCAGGACTGGTATCACTCTCACCTCCCTCAACGGTCTCTTGTATCCCTCCAAGAGACTGCATCCCTTCTATCTCCTTGCACCATGTTACCGTTCGAAAAGCAGATGCGTGTCTTCCAATTAATTGCTTATCTCAGGCAACCGTTTACTACTCTGTTACTCACTGCGACACGCCAGCGCATGGATGATGTTGCTGCAGAGACTTCTATCACAGTACAAACCAAGGAGATCATACTAGGAATATTAGGCAAGTTAATAACGATGTACGGGTCCTGTACTTTGACGGTCATTACTGGGATGGATTCGTCTATTCTACATGGTATTGTTCGAATGCTATTCTAGTTTCGACGTGAATGCATGCTGTTATTACATCCCTTGGGATGCGTCTGGAACGAGTCGATCGCGACCACCTTATGTGGTACTTTTCGACTCGCAAACGTGCTTGGGTCCTCTAATGCCACCACGGTCCTAGCCTTTCACCACCTCTTCCGCCGCCTTCATCTTGGAGGGGAGTGTCTTTCATATGATCTTGAGCAATTTGGACCTTCGCTGAGCCTGCTGAGCGTATAGAGCACAAGCCGGCAGAGGAACATCAGGCCCACCAGCGAGTAACTCTCTGAAGAGACTTTCTTGGACTGAGGTATCAAGTTCATCAGCACCTGCGAATTCTTCACGAAGATTAGTGCAAGAGACAAAGACGGAAAATGCAATAGACGGTGCCATGCGGCCGGCACCGGCCCCGTTCGTCCCACGCTACTATCCGGGAGCTGAAGTTGCTTCTCAAAGAGTTTGTCGCAGGGTATACATAAGGTCGTTCGATACTGCTGTGTATCGAGATGGTCACCTTGGCGAAACGAAGTATGTTATTCTGGACCGCTATCAGATACTCAGACACCAAGGTAAAGGACCATGATGGCGAAGGCCATCCTGTGGCGGCATCTAATACAGGTCACGTCAAGAACATGAGGATCGGGCTACCTTCATAGGATCAACACACTTGAATGATAATACGAGCATGTATTTTGCGTGTCGGCCAATCAGACCAATGGCTCATGGTCATGATAGCGCCTTCCTTTCGCGTGTCTTCACATCGCCCAACTACACTTCTTGAACCAACCGTTGTTCATCACATGAGAGCAGACCAGCAGAGGTGACACACCTTTCGTTGCCAACATGGCGCAGTCTCTGGGTCTTGCAGTTGTTCGTAACTTTCGTGTTCACAGTCACCCTTGAAAACTCAAACGTGTTGGCCCTGCGTACAAAAAATGCATTGTTGTCTTCAGCCTCAATTCAGACGATATTGAAGGTGAGATACTCACGTCATCCTAATGGACTAGCATCCCTCTCGAAGGATGGGCGGAAGAGTAGCCAGAGAGCGAGTCGTGGTTACCTGCATGAGGTTGAGTGTGACCACCATCAAATCAGGGCAGGGAACAAAGTGTACGACATGACAAAGACCTAGTAGACCGGTTCTGTCATCAGTGAGAAACCAGAATCAGGCAAGGATGACTGGGTGAAGCAGAAACGCACCACGGGCCTAAACATTGCCATGAGTAGGATATAGCGTATCATTGTGGCACCAGGCGTGCGCATAGATGCAGCAAGATGGACCCAGGGTAAATGACTTTCATGTCCGAGGCCATGGACGTTAATGTGGATCACATTTGCTACGAGTTTCATTAGTCTAATGCGATTATCACGCATGTCGTTTTCCTTACCTCTCCCGGTACTCTTCCCCTCATCTCATCGCATGGTGATTGACCACCATGTTCGCTTGCAGTGGAGTGATAGCTTTGGATACTAGATGCAGAAGAGGATTAAAGTGTTGCACAAAACGGTCAGAATGCATAGTCAAAGCATACGCACCACGAATCACCCAAGTAGAAGAAACCACACCAAATGGCGAAGTGAGCGCGTTGGGAATGTTGGTGATGCACCAGGGAAGGCTGAATCAGCTGCGAAAAGCGTCAGTACGCGTCAGAAAACAAACAGAACAAGTGGAGAAGGAAACCCACAAATACCAACACCAGGCGGATGGAAAGGGCGACAGAGATGAAGGGGAAGGATGCAGGACGGATGACACAGCGAATGAATGGTGCCGCCGCCCGTGGCTCAAAATGAGAGCACTGACTGCAACTCATGCGAGTCAGCACAAGCCCCACAGATACAAAGCAGCGAGCTTACCTGGACTACGTACAAGTCCTAGCAAGCTCCCAGAGCGTCCCACAGTCTCAAGTGGAGCCATAGACGAGTCAGCAAGGGGATGCCAACGTACCTACCACCTGATGGTAGGTGTGTCAGGGTCGTTCCCCCACACTTGTGGCGACCACATGGGAAAGTTTAAGCCACCTGCGACGAAGGAGTCAAGCCCTAACTTATTTCTGTCGGTATCTGACATTGTGATGGATCAGTTTTATCGCAGTATTGGCGGGTGTTGGTACCTTTCAAGTCTCGTCGTACAAGGTACTACGTCTAAGTCACAAGTCAGGGAGAGTGCCAGCGAGAATGTTTTTTGAGGCTAAAGTGAGGCCCGAGGCTGTGGCAGGTTCATGCCCGCTGTTGAACGTTGAAGGTCCGTCGTTAAATACCGTCTTATTATCCCCTCAAATCCATTACACTTTTCATATTAACCACATGCCTTCCCTCGGTGTGCAGAAGTATGTCGCAAGCATTCAGCAAAATGATTACGTGACTCGTGTGTCCGTCGTCGACTCTGTACGCAGAAGGCTTATGGATCTTTCTAGTCGCGATCATAACAACTGTTGTGTATGATTATAGTAAGTGATACATATCTTCAGTCGTTCCTTCTCTCCAGCAGACATCAATCACTCTCAGTCCTCACATTCTCAAAGGAGGTATATTTTACTTTCACGTTCATGCTCATCACACGCACATCTCAATTACTGTTGATATTTTAGATAGAATACGTTTGTGTTAGACTCTACCTTTCTGCAGCTAATGCAATATTCTGATATAATTGCAGATGCGGCCTGGGACACGCGTTTCTATTTTGTTTATCCTTGTACGTGCTCTTGCCACGTTGAGCAAGTCATCAATTCAGCTGAAATATGCCAATTTCTAGGCTTGTTACTGTGGACTATGCGCCTCCATGTACGTGCACACCTTTGCAACATATATTGACTAATGCTTGATTTGTGCAATAGATCACTGTCGATCTGTGCGTTTAAATTTTGGAATGCTTTGCGAGTTAACTTGACACGGTCAAAGTCGGAACAACATTTGTTCCTGGACCTGTGAAGGTACTCTTCTGTACCTCCATTGAACGAGAAAGATACTTACAGCCTTTGATCTAGATGTATGTGTTTGTACTCTATCTTGACTGCTCAACGTATCCAAGAAACTAAACACATATGGATAGGTGTGAGTACGTCAGTGTACCCTCAATGCTTACACTAATCAGGATGGATTCAAGGCCAACTAGTTTATAATCTTTACCTATGGGGCTACTGGATCTTCATGGGTGTCGCAGAGTGTGAGATTTCATTTTCACTTCTGGACTTTCACTGAAAATGATTCACAATGACACAGCGATTATGATCCTTCGTGTCTGGGCACTATACAATCGATCAAAGCCTGTCCTCTATGTCCTCCTCACGATCTATGCCTTAGAGGAAATGTCACTCCTTGCAGGTTATGCCCTCTACAAACTTCCACTTAGTGGTGAGCTAAAAGAACTTTTGTATAATTCACAACTGATGAAATATTCTGTTTCTGTGTAGCTGATGTGATCCATCAAGTGCTCCAGTTTTCATTTTGTGATTCACTGGTAGAAGACTCTATCCCAGGATTTCCGTTCTGGCCTGGATATCTTCCTTTTGGCTTCGGACTGACTCTCGGTATATTAATGTGCTTTCTCATCACTAGCAAACTCGTCAAGGAATTACTTCAAACATACCGGGAAACACAACGTGTCAAACTCAACCGTTACATGAGTCGTCTTGTAAATGAGGGTATGGTCTACTTTATCATGTAGGTCCGCAGTTTCCTGTTGCGAAGTTCTCTTTTATCTTATGTCACTACGCTAATGGTGTATTATGATTATTGATGGCCTCACGATACGCTTTACGGTTGCAATCCTGGATAACGCGATACCCTATTCGAGGGGTGGACGGTGGCTTTTTCTACTGGGTCTTGCACTACGCACCATACCTCCCATTTGTCTTATCCCTCGATTCATCTTGAACTTGCGAGAGCTTCATGCACGTGATCTTCAAGGCAGACGAGGAAGTAACATTGATACAGGGTTCGGTTTGGGGTCAGGGTTTGAGCAGGGTGCTGTCAGGAGCGCAATCATGTTTGCAGGTCCCGGGGAGAACGAGAGCGAAGAGTGAGACAATGAAATGGAGATGAAGTTCGAGTTGCTCACACGAGCCGTTTTGCATAATAGAGGCGAACCGTACTGAGGGTGCATGTTGCTCCATATTTAACACATCTCTATGTAATTCTGATAGCTTATTTATGACTATCTCTTCTTATGTTCCGCTTTTCTCCCCCTGATCGCTTGTTTGTACCACTGACGTGATCTCAACCACTAAAGAAGATTTGTAAGGCGCGAATTCTGAGTGCTCTGCAAATGCTGAGATTTATGAGTCACAGGCAAGATCGTGGATGGACCCCAAGGCCTGTTATACCTGAGAACGGATCACGAAAACGATCTATCGAGTGGTGTCTCGTATCGGAGACTGAGGTAAGACCGTTCTTGTCATCTATGATATTGACCTAGTGAGTACCTGTTTCGTGTGTGCGTATCAACTGGACCGAGAAACGTAAGTGGCCATAAAAGATGCAGTGATCAGCATCAGTGATGGCTAAACTGCTACATTAAACACTTTTGATCAGTAGAGCATTGTCAGCTTCACCTTAAGTCACACAAGAGAGTAGAATAAGACAAGTAGTGTGCAACATCACTAGAGGATGGCCTGTCTCAAGCGTCAGTGAAGTCAAGTTGGAATAATGGGGAGAGGACTCGCAAACAAAGACCGGACCCAGATAAGCAGCATAAGTAAGTTGGCGATGGGTAGTGCTGCGGTGCCAGTAACGTGTCGCCGAGACCAGTGATCAGAACTACGACCTAATCGGCAGGTACAGCCGTACGAAGATCAAGGATTCTGTCTGTAACAGTATCTCAAAATTAAGCTGGATGAACCAGTGTGTATGAGTGTTGTAATGTGAAGTCCAGGCAGCCACTAGCGCCATGGGAGGTGTGAGTAACTCTGACAAGCCAGAGTGGCATGAACATCTTGACGGGAACAGTATGGCGTATGGCGTATATCAAAGACGCAAAGAGGCCACATGAACTCGAAATGGACCAAGCCTGCGACCTGACCAAACGGCGTGAAGGGTTGAGATGTATATGCGACACACACCTTAGCGTACTATTACTAGTAATATATTGACGCAACGATGGTGAGGAGGACATGGTCACCGTGGTTTGAAGCATGGTTTGACATCTTGAAACCATCAGATCGTGTTGAGTTCAGCGTGCAACAAGCATATAAACGGTTCTGGTCCACGTATCTATGGGCATCTGACGACAAGGCCTTCGATTTTCAACAGTAGGTAAGCGTACCTCTATCGTGCAAATACGTACGGTATGTACTCAACTAGGAATTCCGACACCGCGAGGGCACACAGCGTATATGCGATTTCGGCGCATGGGAGGGGTACGGTTGCAGCTGCATTTCACAAGCGTTGTGATTAGCTTCATTTCGGATAACAGACCTAAGATAGCTACGTCGTTCCAGTTATCTGGTATCCTGTCTTGAAGTAAGAATGGAAGGACGTTCAGAGAGCGAACTAACCGTGGCTACTGAAACAGCGTGCGCAACCTTGTGTGCGACGTCCTCAGTCTCGGCGCTACAAAACCTTTATCTCCTGATCGTAGTTCCAGATTGCAAAGTAGGTGAGTCAGTGAAAACGAACCAATGCCTCGCCTAGTTACTGGCCGACTTGGGGACTTGTAACGAGGTGCGTCATGGTCACCCTCTGAGTTCAGGACTTTATTTGTCGCTCTCTTTTGCCATTTTCTAGGTTCTGTCGGCGCCGCGGGTCGAGTATCATCGTCTGGGACATCGAAAGTGCCTGATGTCTCTAACTCGGCTTGCTTTGGCTTGGTGTGATTCAATCGGCATCAAGTGGAGAGACCAGGTCGAGTCTCTGAATCCTCATAAATCTGATACGCTTACAGCGAATGGTATCTCGTCGGTGGTGGATGGAAGGGTGTTCAGGTGTGGCGAGTGAAAGACGGTGTCGAACGAGTAGCAACGACCACAGACCGTGGTGTCTACGGCGTCGCCATCTGCAAGGATGAAAGACACATTGCAGGGGAGTGGGACGATGAGGCGTTGGTTTGGGATACGGCCAGCTACGAACGAGTTTTTGTGGCTAAGCTTGGTAGATGGGCGTGGATTTCTCACCTGACTCGACTCGACTCATCCCACCAACGGTTACCCCGTAGCCACCATTTAGGACATTGCAGCACGACAAAAGTGCAGACACCCGACCATGGCAAGGTGGTCCGTGTAGCCAAATACTCTCCAGAAGGCGATCGAATCGCAACAGCCGGCCGGGGATCTCTGCGGAACCGGAACAAACACTTTCCCACGGTCTAACCACGTCTCCATTGCAAGTTGATTGGCATCCACTAGGTCAGCTCGCTCGGTGTGGCCCATTCTTACTTCAAACTGCGAACGTTGCCCTACCGCACTACGAGAAATTCCTAGGACGCGCTACGGAGGACAACATCACGTACTGGAACACCTTGACGCACCCAACTCCCAGGGTTCTTCGCATTCTCCAATCAGCTTCTCGCCATCATACAGGGAGGGAAAATCATCATAAGAAGACGTTCTCTTGTTATAGTAGGTCGTGTTTTCTTTCCATGCACGAGTTCTCATCCCCGCCGAGGGGCTAGAAATACAGATAGAATGCACGATCAACTTGCCAATGCGGCAGCGTTTCTGACTGCTGTGATCCCAACATTTACAAATATGACTGATGCATCTGCTCGCTAGTCAGGCTCTCGTCTAGGCACACCTTCGACAGTGGGATGTGGCACTCTTTGGTGCGGAAGAGGTGCGTTGTTACTCATCTCACAGTGTGGACATTGATATCATTTGTAGGATGTCGAGTGTGTGACATCGCGTCTCTGTGCTTCCATCCAGATGACGCTGGATTCTCCTCAGAAAGGTGTGTTTCTGCGCGATGCAACTCAGAATTCTGTAGTTCAACTTATCTCGCATTAGGCTATTGTCCTCTTCATGGCTGGCGAACATGACGATACTATGTCACGTATATTCATGTCGTGTACCTTCGCTCGGAGCTCTGCGTGATCCAGGCATGTGCATGATGGGTTATCATTCAAGACCGTCATCGTTGATATATTATAGGCATACATGCACATTCCCCTTCGAAACTTGCTTGTAGACTGCGGCGACTATGAACGTGCGATACAATCGTTCAATCATGCTCCTGCTAAACTCGGTAACCGTACGACTCAACTGCCATTGATAATCTCATTGGTATATTTATTACTGTTTCGAAGTGCATTAAAATCGACCCTCACATCCGACAGATTTGACCTTGCGATCACGATTCAACAGCGACCATGCGAGGCCCTCCTATCACCAGGTCTCATCAGCGATGCTGGTGACACCGTTCTGCGCATGGTGGATCGGGAGGGCAATATGACCAAGTCTATTGAGACGTGGTTTCTGGTAATCTATCACTTTATCTGCCCCTTCATCGCGCGATTGAATTTTCACTACAGAGCTTATGTGGCGTTGTCTTTCTACATCAGAACACGACAACAATGCGGGCCCAGCGATCCCTGATCGTAACAGTGTCACACGCTATGACACTGCTATTGACGGAGCGAGCGAGATTAAGACCAAGAATTAGGTCCTGAAAGGATGATTTAGTTTCTGCCACCTGCGTGAGTAATTTCTCCCGGCATCTCTCGTATATCTGATGGTTTGTTTAGCTTGTCGTTCACGCTCCCAAGAGTTATGATCCATCAGGTCATATATGAGCATCTCGAAATGACCGGCAATGTATCGAACGCGGTTTTGTGTTTCCACCACATGAGTGGCGAAAATAGAAAGTGATGTACCAACTTGGACTCGTGGTAAGTAATCATGTATACGATACAGAAAATACCTGGATGAATATTCTTCTTCAGACTTTAAATCTCGATGCCTTGACAGATTAGAAGACTTCGGGGATATCGCCACGAAGAATGAAGAACATGACAAGGCTATCTCGTACTATGCCACCGCTATCTCTCGACCCCGCCACCAAGGGGGACTTCCTGGTTAAGCGAAGCATGGCACATTTGGGAAGGGGCGAATAGGACGATGGCTTGAATGACGCAAACGAAGTAGCTTACTTTGGTCTCCTCGTTACCCTCGCTAACGATTCTTCATCAGTCTCTATCCCAATTCCTCGTTAGACTACGAGAAGAGACATGCTGCTTTGTATCGTAGAGGAGATCATGGGCCATGCAATTGCGTATGTGGTAATATTGCTGGAGGTCTCAGAATTGTCTCACCGAGAGATTCGTGGTGAGAGTAATCAGGTCGCACGGATATTCTTTTGTTGATGTCATGTTGTAGACGATCCCACCACTGCGTCTGGGAGGATGAGAAGAGAGAGGCGATTCACACAACTATCGAAGATACGGCTCGCGGCTCACCGCCAGCCAGTTCTCATTGATGCCGGTCATGCCCGTCTCTGTGACAAATCGGAGCAGGCTTCTACTTTTGAGCAATCGCCATCCTTCACGGAGCTCATCTCGTCCGTGACTACATACATCGACCACGCCTATATCGAGCAGGAAGTCCAGAAGTACTCCCACTACGCTGCATTTTCGCACAAGTGGCAAGACAACAAACTTTTGTTCGAAAAGGTCCTCAGAATCGTGGTCTATGATCTTGAGGCATCTCCCGCTCATGAAATTTTCCAGATGTTCTGCAAGATTGTGCAAGAGGCGGAATTTGACTGGGCATGGAGCGAACATGCTGTATCAACAAGGGAGACAACGTTGTGCTTCAGGAAGCATTGGTCAGCATGTTTGGATGGTACGAAGGCTCTGCAATGACGACCATATTCCTGCGTGGGGTCAACCGTCTTGCAAGGCGTGGTGCTCTAACGAGGAGCATATACGTGAGCATGGGTATTACAAGAGTACCACGCCTCAAAAGTGGCCAATATATACTGAAGATAGGGCGCCATATGTGGGACTCGAGGTCTACAGTCACGAAGAATCACCTGAGATTATCATCTTGGATATTGAAAGGCAGCGGGTATCTCGGTGCAAACCTTGAAGACGCTCTGTCCCGGCCTCGGTGATATACTTACATGAAAAGCTTCATCTTGCCTCCACGGTGAACCACACAGGGCCCTCGGGGATACCGCTTTCTCCCTGTTCGAGGTATTCTCACTGTCTTTACCGGTCACAATGCGCTCGGATGAATGTCATCTTAGCTCCTCTCGAGCTCCGGTGATGTGCGCATCCTTGCATGGACAGGGACCAGGTAGCTTTAATAGTTGCCTTCCATCTGCTATTGCTGTCTTCCATCACCCTTCAACCTCACAGTTCCCATCCCCCGTCTTCGAGGTCGAACGGGAAAGAGTTACTCCCCAAATTTCATTCGCTCAACCTTACCTTGCTCACAAATTTGTATGACAGAGTGAATGGGCTTTCAGCATCGTTGTTCGCAAGATGCCGTATGAAGCTTCCGTGTCTTACCTTCAAATTTGGACAAGTGTCAATTTCTTCGAATGGTTGGAACATGTCTTCCGTGTGCGGATGAACAGTCCCGGGACTGTAGAGACCAAACCGACGAGGATCTCTCCCAGCTAGGTTCTTTGTACCTTGTTCATCCTTGAATCGAGCGGCCTGAACTCCCAGCTTGTCGGGTATGCACCAGAGACGATTGATGAGGAGAATACAGACGACTATAGTGGGAGGATTACCGTCATTTCGGGCTGACATATTCAATGTTGCACCAATATCCCAGAAAACACGAACGCCTTGGACGACTATTTGGTGGACCAGTCACGTCCGTCCAGGACTCTGGCATCACCCTCACCTCCCTCAACCACTTTGTCTGGTAGATGGTCTCTTGTATCCCTCCCAGAGACCACATTCCTCCCCACTCTTTTCACTATTTCGCCGTCCAAAAAGCAGATGTGTATCCTCCGATTTATCACTTGGTTTAGGCAACCGTTTGGTGCTCTGTTACTCACTGCGATATGCCACCATACGAACGAGTTGCTGCTGAGACGTTGATTACAGTACCAGTCAAAGGGATTATGCCGCAAATATTGGGGAAGCTAATGAATGGTATATGGGTCTTGGAGATACTTTATCGGTCATTACTGAGATGAATTCATGTACTCATGCTGTTGTTCGGATGTTATTTGATTTCGATGCGAATACATGCTATTACTACATTCCTTGGGATAGATCAGGAACAAGTCGATCACAACCACCTCACCTGGCACTTTTCAACTCGCAAAGGTGCTTGAGTCCTTCAAATGTCCAGAAATTCCGCAATTGTTCACTGAAAGCTACAATACAATGATGGCACTTATGACAGAGAACGAATGAATAGATACCGTGTTCGATAGGGGCATGGGATCTGTAAAGGCTAGGGGCTGTGAGGGTCATTGATGTCAATATGCCTACTACTAGACCCATGTCACACCGACAGCCAGTTTTTTTGAGAACAGCATGTTGGCCACCAAAGATGGGATAATCAATATAATCACTCAGCTCGTCAGACTTCCACGAGTGCCCCTCGTCTTGCCCAATATGAAACCTTGCAAGAGCTCTATTCGCTCAATCTTCAAGTTGATGCAGGTTTCGGCTTGGGTCTGGGTTCCAGGAACTGGGGTGACTGATCGAAGCACGATTGCATTTGCGGATCCGGCGCAGAACGAGAATGATGAACAAGGGGGTGAAATCAAGGAAGTTGGTCGCACAAGTGGTCTTGTGTGACACAAGCCCTGTGTCAGAAAACTCTTGCATTTACGTACGTTTGTAGTATCCCCTCGTATGTTCCGCTGTCTTGCCGTATCAGCGACATTCAATCGTCACGATACGGGCTGGCATCTTGTCAACGCAAGGTGGGGGGTTACATCGCCAGAAGTTTTGACGCTGCATGGAACGCGCCCACATCAGCCGAGCAAGAGCGAGTGGTGGGACTTGAGCGATACTGGAGAGATACCAACGCAAGGATATATTACACACCTGCTATTCCAACGTAGTGTGAGTTGGACGGTGCGTGTGGCCTCGAGAAGGTTCTCATCGCCCCACTCCACCTCTGGATCGACCATTACTTCTCTTGAAAGATGAAATCTGGCAGTAAAGACGGCGTACCGTTGATCGTCAACATGGCGTTCAGCCCAATTGCCACTCTTGACCTTCTTGCTCATAAGGCACCTTGACACTTCACCCTCACCGCACCGCACCCCCATCCCTTACTTGGGCAATCTAGAGGAACCTTTCCCATGCGTGGACACTGGACGCGCGGGTTATCGATTGATGGAGATTGAAACAGGTCCCTGTACTTCCCCTTAACTGAGGAGCAAGGGCTGAAGAGAGTAAGAGATGATCAACCTGTGGACCATTCAGTATTTAGTGCGCAGTGAGCACGCAAGTGGTTCTGATAAGAGATACTCACATTGTTTCAGCACGCCGGAACGCCTTCTCAAAGTAAAGACGGGCATACAGCCAGGGGGTGAGCTCCCAATCGTGTCCGCCGAAACAGCTTGTGGCAGGCTCTTTGTAGCTTGTTGCCGATTCTCGGCGGGGGCACGACGTTTGTGATATATGGGACGGGTGAGAGGTCGAACATCACCATGTGAGGGATACGACGAAGATTCTGTGTGTAGTAACCACTGGAAAGCGTGGCAAAGTGGGGAGCTTTCAATGGTGCCACCTCAGGCGTAAAGGGCTCTCGAGCTGTCCTAGGCCGTGAAAGTTTGGATGTTCGATGAACGACGATGTAATTCACCATGTAAATTTACCATCTAGTCATGGGTTGTGGTGGTAACGGTCAAATCCCACGCCCACATCTCTTCTCAACCAGGCATCCAAGACCATGTCGGTACATTCAAGGCGCCCCCCTTCAAAGTGAAGACGATGGCCAATCACCACATGAAGAGATGATGAGAAGAGTACCAGCAGAGGTAAGAAGAACGGCGTGAGCAGTAATCGCATTTGAGTAACGAAAACTCACAGCTCTGGTTATTCAACGTTGTCAATGGCTGCAGGTAGGAACGTCATTCACGCCGGTTTCATCTCTCTCAGGCTTATACCTCATGCCTGATGCTGCAAAGATACTCTACTCATGGAAGTGTCCAAACCCGAGTGCGTCTCTGCTTCTCCCTGTCATCCTTGCTTATGTAATCACGTGTATATTTTCTTAAAGGTAAATACAAGTCTAGGGTGGTGGTCATGATACCCTTGCCCATGATCTCTGTCAGCTAATCTACCAGTTAACAACGAATATCAGAAGATGCGTCATTTCAGGGCCATCTGACCTTGTGCTATAGACCGCAGGCTGACCCAGTTTACAGTCAACATAATCCTGGAAGGGACAAGGGCGTCAACAACGTCCACACATTTGAGCGATTCTTGTTTCACGGTGTGATGATCATTGCAAGCCTCTACTTGCCTGTGTTGTTCGGCAACCAGCCCTTCGCACTACAGGATGCAAATGGTGAGTAACTGTCAACCGACCGAACCCTTGTTGACTCGCACACGACAGCACCTGCGCTCATTGCAACTGGCACCTTTCTCAATCCAGACTTGGACACGACATGAATTATTGCCATTGAAATACATCGTTCTATCTGGTTATCTGTTCCCGACGCACCATGCTTCTGCAACCATGCGCTACATGTTTTTCTGCATGGACAACATCATGTATTTCTAGCCAACATAGTTACACACCAAGCACTTAAGCACGGACGGACATGACATATCCGGGAGTCACTTGGGACACATAGGTATTTCAAGGCAAGGTTTGATGTGCCAATCGGGTGGATGGATACGGTGTGCATGGCGCTGTACAAAGGGGTGTATTCGAGGTAGGGCAAGGTATGGCGAGAGCCTATAGAGGGGTCGGACAAGGATGCAAGTGGGGACATGGCGATGCAAGACTAGAAATCCAACATACTTGTAAATAACTCGCACGTAAAATGTCTACATGGAACGATCGACAGTGTCTACATTACATGGGTTCTTCCAGAGGAGAAAATTTAAACTACACCGTTATTCTTTTAGTCCTCAAATGGATTCTTGATAAACTTGGGTTTGGTCAAGCTGTCGGTCGTGCTCTCCGAGTGTGCGGTCGTCATCCACAGGGTACCTATGCCTACCTCTGTACTCACACTGGAGACAGGAGGGGACTGGAGTCGCACAAGCGATATGGGATGTTTGGGCAACAAATCAACCAAGTCACACCATGATCAGCCCATGTGTGCTTGGTAGTGAGACGTGACGCACTGAAATTAATTTGAGCACCACATCCAGCTTCAGCTCCCTTGGCACCAACTGCGAATAGTGACAGTCGTGTAGCATTCATACTAGGTGGCGGGGAGGGTGACAAGCGTATCTCTGGTTCTGATGCCAATGGTGGGGCAGGCTCTATGGGTTGCATGCGCTCCACATTCATTGGTGCCGAGGTAGAAAGCATGGTTGCAGGGGGTGCCAGGGACAAAGGGGAGGGCGTGTGCAGTGTTGCCTCATCGTCTGTGTTGAGAATATTGTATCCCCGAGTATTGGGATCGTAGCACGACGGCTGGGCTGGTTCCAATGTTGCTGTGGGCCACAGGTGTCCTGAGGGCAGTGCAGGGGGTGGGACACCTGATCGTGCTAATAGAGGGTCAGAGGAACTCGCGGATGCGTGGAGAAATAATGACCATACCTTGTAAATAGTTGGGCTGTGGAGATGCATGGGACCTAGCTTTGACTCAATGAATGGGACTAGGACCCCTGACTATCCGTGTTCGAATTCTTGCATCTTGACGCTCGCAATTTTGAGCGCCGACGAATCATGCACGGCATGATCCACCCAAACTCACTCTGACTTCATCAGGCAAGCTGAGCGTATCCTCAATGGTCTCTTCTCATTCCAATGATTCGGCTCTACACTTGATTGAGGAGACGGCCACAAGCCATAGACGTAGCTCAACATTTGGTAACCTACCTTGCATTGCAATTCATGAGCAAGGAACAGAAGACGATGTTGTCTGTGGTACTTGTCACTTCTGAAGTTTTCGTCTGATGTTGCTTTACAGGAGAATGGGTTATCAATGTCTTCGGACCAGCACCTCTCATTTGATGGACAGAACATATTGCTTGCTACGGATGCCTACAATGACGTGAGCAATCACAGGCAATCTGGTAAATGTTGGACCCAGGTTGCTGCCCACATGGGATCTGGAGCATGGGATAACGTTGAAAATGCAGCTGGTACACTAGAGGCGGGTTTCCTCACTTTAAGCACTCTTTCGTCAAATGTGCACTTCAAGATTACCACTCTGTCGGAGGAGGAGGCTAAGAGAGCATTATATGTGAGTGGTCACACAGCTCTTGTGTAACAAGTGGGTTAATAATGTATGACTAGGTTCTTGTGTACTCGTTAAATCTTTCACCTGATACGATAGGTTCACTGGCCGCTTCAAGCTCTGTCCTATCCAAATCTACTCAACAGCAAGATGTGGCTTCCATTAATCGCTCTGTGGAGTTCTTGGCTACTGTGGACGAGCTTGTCTGGCGGCGGTCTTCCTCTCGACCCCAAACACGAATGCCAATATATTCAGAGAGTAACTTTGTTGCTCTTGTTTCACGTCTTCGGCTATGGGAGCAGGCAGTCCGGAGACCATCAAGAATTTGAAGCTTGTTATATGTCGATACTCTGGCAATATCAATAGCATACTCATAATACCTGTTTGACTGTTTAGTATATCAATTAGCTCTCGTGCTTTGTGTTCCTCGAGGCTGTTAATACGCTGCCAATCTGCAAAGTCGTCGAAATGGATGGCGCGTTTTAATGGTGTCTCGTAAGTTGCTCATAAGTGAGCAAGCCTTCTCATTGGCTGATGGTGGCCCTATGCGACGCTTAACAGTCTCTTCCTTCATTTGGGAACCAAAAATGTAGCGTTTGGGCTCGCTAAAGCCATTGCCGGATTTTTGATCAGTGGGTTACGACCACACACCTTACTTTGAAGTCTGACATTGTTCTATGCAGATGGGTGATGTGAGCTGCACTCTTTGTGACTCCGAGGAGCTGTGAATTTGAAGTGGATTGTTTCATGCATTCTTAGGGCCTCAGTGAGTCTGAAGACTGTATCGAATCAAGGTTTATATACGAGCCTGGGAAAACCATGGTAGCCCTACCTCATAAGGGCAACTCAACGCAAGACTCAACGTGTAAGTCTGTCTATGCTCAGCCTAGGTAGACACGCGCATGCCATTGCTGCAGTAATCAGGATGGTGTCGCATACATCTAGGTTTTTGAGGCAAGTGGCCCATCTTCTACGAGACGCAGGCTGACAGACACTCAGAACGGTGTACTACTCTACATCCACACGGCCAGACGCAATCAACCTCGATCTTTTCCACGCTCCCAGGCAAGGAACTCGATATGCGTGATCGCGCCACGTCTGCCACGAGGACAAGCGGGCCACAAGCATACTAGAACAAGCCGTGTCTCTTACCACGTACATGCGTCTTGCCCAGGAACGCCTTGCTGTAAAGAATCTTTGTGCGCTCGCGTTGTGATAGGCTTATAAGCCATTTAAAGATCTCTGTAAGATGGTTGGTCAAGATCTGT
Organism: Phylloporus gajari; assembly: GCA_038090615.1. Taxonomy (NCBI): domain Eukaryota; kingdom Fungi; phylum Basidiomycota; class Agaricomycetes; order Boletales; family Boletaceae; genus Phylloporus; species Phylloporus gajari. The sequence goes on along the minus strand of JBBPMY010000187.1, from coordinate 5,552 downwards.
TTCAAGAGCTTATGATGCTAGCCTAGTGTTGCCATAGAAGTGGCTTATACCGACGTATACCCTCGTTGACGCATCTAGGTTCCAAATGAATGCTGCGATTGAGGATATAATCACTCAGTCGCCATCTATGATACCCACTTTCCTGTTCGTTCGCATAGGCTATGGGCATTCATCTGTACCCTCTCTCGCTCAAGCGTGTCAACAGGCTTCAGTAAAGGACATTGCTCATTTTCGCATCCATTTTGAACCGCTTGTGCTGCCAAGTTCGATGATGCGCAAGAATTTCTGGCTAGGTATGTCTTGTCATTGTGAACCAGACAAGCGCTGATGGCGAATGAAGATATGAGGTCATGGCTAAGCCGCAGTGAGGTCGGACTGCAGAACAAGTTGCGAGTGAATAGGAGGTACTTTGATCTCTATTAAGCAGAGGATCAGGGTGGAGCATCAGGTACGTGTTCTTTTTTTGAGACGAGACCCGAATACTGAGGCTTACCCTCCACAGCCTCACACGAGTGGGCCATCTCAACATTGGTGGGGGGCGTTCCCCCTTTTTCAATATTTTCTGAGCAGTTCCTGATGGTTGTTCCGTGCGTCAGAGGTGGACGACAACACGGTGCGACGGGCACGTCGAGCTTATAGATAGGTGGGGAGGGGTGCGGCGTCGTCTGTTGAGTCAGCCATCCGATGACGGACAAGTTTGATCCGGCCGTGTACCCCTATGGGTAAGTCTGCTCTCCACATTCTTCGCACCGCTCACCACCAACCTGCTCACCAGCCCACGCGCTCTTCATCATACAAAATATCAGTGGTAGTGTCTGCCCAGTCTTGGCCTAAGTGACATCCCCGTCCTGATTCTCGAGCGGTCAGGATCGCCATGGTACCCAGGATGGTGTTGCCTACGTGCTGAATCTCGATGTGAGCGTCTCATCCTCGGCAAGGACGTGGGCTGACAATGTGCAACAGAACAGGGGTGCGAGAATCCACATCCCCACAGTTAGGTGTGATCGACCTCGATCCTGCGGCCAAGGCGCTCGAGGATCAGCACAATCGCACCGTATCTGGGGTACCAGAGCAAGCTACGTCTCTCATGTGGTAGTACATGACCTTGTGGCCCTCATTCTGTGGTGGTTAACTGGCTATTAAGCCTCAAGTTCATCTCCAGAGGCCGGGGTGGAGACCTTTGAGGCCAAATTCAAGGCATTCGAGGTGTGACGACTGTTACGCAAGGAAAATGTGCCGCTTCTTGCGCGCGAGCGGGTCGTATCTCTTCCACGCCCACTTAGATCTTGACTGCGATCCCAAACGAGCGCTTGGGTCGTTGTATGTGCATCAACACAATCGAACCTGCATGTAGGTGGTCTGGTATGTTGTGTTGTGTACGTCTCACGTCACCTAGATTGATCAAGATAACTGGATTACACATTCATTCACCAAACTTGATTTCTGTGCACACGGGATGAAGATTTCCACAGCACGGTGGGTACTCTCCTTTCTTTTCTACTGGCGGATATTTATCTCACTCGCCTCGGCAGTTATTCTATCTCCCCCTAATACTGCCCTCAGTGTCAGCGTGTAGCACCTTGTCCTCGCTGGTACGTATCCCTTGCCCCCTTCTTATCTAGCTCAGCTCTGAGATTCGGCTGGTTAACAAGTGGCGGTAACCTCCAAACCTAGGTCAAGACGCAGCGCAGGTAAGCTGCACCATATGGACGAACACAGCAAGACAAGATGGTGAGCCATGTTTGTTGACATGTGTTATTCGCACCGGGTCTATGTCGACCATTTAACTCTCGTTTTCGCGGGCGTTTGCAAGATCGAACGTTTATGTTTATTTGTATTTACAAAGCGGCATCCTCGCGGCATCCAACGGCAACCTTCGGCATCGTTCAACAACAAAGACGGGAGGTTTCAGGACAAGGATAAGACACCCGAGCGGCCTTCCTCAGTTACACAATACCTCGCTCGACCACACCCTCCCTGCTATGCACACCCTCCCTGCTATGATTCGCCTCAATGGGTGCTCTGTGTGAGGGCACCTCGATGCGGCTGCCTAATTTCAATGGCCGCACTTCCGAAACCTCGTCGGTCGGGATTCTTTGTGCTGCGTCGTTTCTAACGACCTATCGATGGCGGAGAGCCACCGGAGAGGACTTGTTGATTCCTCAGAAGAGTATCTAATGCATAGTCCCCTCAATGGAATTACATCGGAAAACACGGAGCCTAACCCACATGGTTGGGGCAATATACGATACTCGATCGTGCAGAACACCTCAGACCATCTGTTTTACGATATTATGGCTACAAACGGCCCCACCTCCAGTGTGCTGTGTGATCCATCTTCCACTCAGACGAGGGAGTCTGATTCAGCACCATTATCATGTCCTTTCGCAGCCAAATTGTGAGATCAGCGACGAGACTTGGGGCATGGACTAGGTAGCTTGGGACTGGATACTTGGATAGAAACAGGCAGCAACTATTTCCTTCAGATGACAGTACACTGGTATATGTACGGTCGAAACAGTCCGTATTGGGTTTTGCCACGGATGTGGCGCGCCGTGTGTTATGGGGATGCCCAACATAAAATCATATATAGTTAGACTTTCCAGTTGTGATTTTGGCCGCAACAATTGTCGCAATTTGCTAATGTTGGTCAACATAACCATAGACATTACTAACCTGTAGTACAAATATAGGTAGGCCGTGGTACCCTACCCCATTCATAACTGAGCAAAACAAAGGACAAAAGCGAGCATTTCTATGACATGTCACAAAAAAATGACCCAAATAATGACAGATAAGATGTAAATCAAAGAAGGGAATGTAAATAGAAAGCATAGAAAGCATGGGAACCGAGTACAAAAATGAACCCACAAGAAGACCAGAGTGGAAAGATGACGAGATGGAATGGCATTTAGGAGGCCTTATTGAGAGATTGTTTGCGATCAGCTTTGACGATGTGAACTCTGGGTCCATCAGGATTCATCTCAGGGGAGGTGGTGCGGGGAATGAGTGACCTGCGCTTGTGCATCCCACGTCGCGATTCAAGCGGATATTCACACTTAAGATGTCTTCGGGCACATTGACTAGGAAAAGCACACGTTAGCATGGCATGCACAGAGTTTGATGTAAATAGAATGGACTTGAAACTGGTGAACAGGAGAAAAGGTACCAGACAGACTGAGATGAAATGGAATATGGTACTCACTTGCAAGTCTTGTCCTTGCTGCCTGGCTGGGGCGGGCGGCACGCAATCTTGCGCCCTCGACAGAAGAGGCATGCTAGTGCGGGCTTCTTGCCTTGAGACCACTCCGAATGTGACGCAGGAGACTTGCGAAGAGGCAAGGACGGTGAGCAAGAGCGGCGACGATGGGAGCAAGTGACAGACCCTGAAGAAGGGGTATATTGTGGAGGGAGCGATGGAGGCATGGCTGGGGACGTGGGGTACGATTGGCTAGAGACGGGGAGATGGCCCTCCCACTGATCCCGAATGCCCAACGGGAAAAGAGCGTTGTGGAATGCACCATTGGATGTGGGTGGCGAGGGCAGAGAATATGGAGCCGGGGAGGCAGGATTGGACGGAGGAAAGGGAATGGAGCCCATCAGGGGTTGCAGGTCAAAATAGCGCATCGAGGTCTCTGTACCTGTCTCGTCAGGATCAGGTAGGGCATACATTCTGCAGGCAATGTCTGGCCATGCGGGGTTGGGGATGCCCTGGAAGGGGGATGAGACAGCACTACGGCAGAGATGGCTGAGGATGACATGGCACACCTTGGTGGGCTCCTGCTTGATGAGACGCCAGTCATGGGAGCGAGACTGGGCACGGGCCTCCCCCAGGGGATCGTGGAGGGTGTAAGACCTGAAGTAAGGATAAACGGAGGGGTGGGCGACGTGGAGGCTGTTCTCGCACACGTAGTCAGCAGGATAGACGCCATGGAAGGAGTAATTGACATCATCCCCCTGGTTGGGGATGACAACGGGGTGGCCATAAGCGCAGTAGAACTGGAGATCGGACTCGTCGAGAGAGTTGAAGTATGCACCAGACTGGAGCTCCTCGAAGGAGAAGGAGCGCTGCACACGGAGCTAGGGGGGATTGGCAAAGACGGGTGGAGGAGGAGGAGACACACCTGAATGCCGAAGATGGAGAGGGAGTTCATTGGCGTGCGGGCAAGGCAAGGCGACTTATAAGCATGTGGGATTGCCGTAAGGAAATCAATGATAGGCCCATTGCGATCTCGTACTATGCCAATTCAAGTTGCTGCACCTCTTTTTCTTTTTTTCTCGTCCCTGCACATTAGTGTTTCTTACGTTTATCACCACTTTTGGCATGCGCTCCACTATGCATTCCTGCACTGAGAACGCGAAGTACACTCAGTTTCAATCACACCGTCCCTAGTCTACTTCAAGCAGAAACATGTTCGAGAGATAAAACATCTGTAAAGTCGTCGAAACGGGACGGTGCGTTTCAATGGTGTGCAAGTTGCTCATAAGAGCAAGCCTTCTCATTGGCTGATGCCGTGACACTTAACCGGCTTAGGCCATTGCCAGATTTTTGATTTGCAGGCGAGGCATGGAAAAAAATTACATAAAGAGTGAGGGGCTCGAGAGTAAATCCGCGACAGTGGCACTGCGAGGGTATAAATACCAAAATGCTCTTTTTTTGTGACTGCGTCATAAATCATTATGCAAGCTACCCTAAACGTTGGACAGCGAGAGGTCGTGGTGCTTGAACCCTGGGGTTTACATAATTCTTGGGCCGCGCTTCTCCAGGGACCCAGACAATGCCATATAGCTCATTACGGGCCACCCCCCGGCCTGTTAAGTAATGCCAGGAACCAAACACGCATGTCAATTTTTTTGCGAGATTGATTTGTGTTCAAATCCGTAACGATTTCATTGTCGACAAACAGGTGTGGTGTCTATAACTGACACACCTTGAATTGAAAGCTCAGGACGGGGGCTAGTTTTTTATGGTCAGACGCTCCACCACTTCGTGCGCCTTGGTGCACTTGCTACAGTTTGCCCCAGCTTCTGTCACGTCGCTTTGCAACTGCCCCGCAAACGTTTGGTGGACGATACAGTTGCACAAAATGTTGGTTGAGCCGCAACAGGTACCACGAATCAAATTAAGTGCCGTGGTAAAGAACTCATGAGCGTCCTATTGAACGTAGCCCGCCATTCTCGAGGCTTTCAAAGTCGTAGTTAGGATGACCATGGGTTCATACAGTATTTAATTCGATGAGTATACCTGAACAGAGGTCAGATTCATGCATTCAACGCTTCTGGAAAATAATGGGCCAGGTGGCGAACTTGCCTCTGAAAAAGATTGTCAATTTCACAGCAAGTATAGTCCTTGCACTTGCACAGGCTCATATTATGCCTATCATTCAGAAAGTAGTTCTGCAACGATGGGTTGTGAATAAAACATTCACTGCGGAAACCTATTTGTAACTCAGTCGTGATGTCGTCCGAATATAGTACATAACGGGATGGAATCAGGATTGTGGCAAAAGAAACTATCTCCTCCAGATAGCGACTGGTGTGACGCACAAGCT
>JBBPMY010000186.1:0-25786 GCA_038090615.1 Phylloporus gajari | reverse complement strand
TAGTCCATTATACATTCAGACATTCAGACACTTCAGACACTTAGTCCATCATATATTCATCTACTTCAGACACTTCAGACACTTGGTCTATTGTATATTCATCCATTCAGACACTTCAGACACTTAGTCCATCATATATTCATACATTCATACACTTCAGACACTTAGTACATTATATATTCATCTATTCAGACACTTCAGACACTTAGACCATTATATATTCATATATTCAGACACTTCAGATACTTAGACCATTATATATTCATACATTCATACACTTCATACACTTAGACCATTATATATTCATACATTCAGACACTTCAGACACTTAGACCATTATATATTCATACATTCAGACACTTCAGATACTTAGACCATTATATATTCATCTATTCAGACACTTCAGACACTTAGACCATTATATATTCATACATTCAGATACTTCAGACACTTAGATCATCATATATTCATATATTCATACATTCAGCCACTTCAAACACTTAGTCCATCATATATTCATCTATTCAGACACTTCAGACATTTAGTCCATTATATATTCATCCATTCAGACACTTCAGACACTTAGTTCATTATATATTCATCCATTCAGACACTTCAGACACTTAATTCATCATATATTCATCTATTCAGACACTTCAGACACCTAGTTTATCATATGTTCATTCACTCAGATGCTTTAGAGTTCAGATATATAGTTCATCATACATTCATATATTCAGATGTGCTATTCTTTATAGATCAAACAAGACAAACATTTTTTAAAAATAATACTAATACTGATAATCCTAACTAATTTTAATCTTGGTAATCCTAACTTTGATAATTGATTCTGATCTTAGATAATGTATCAAAATGTAAATTTATAAAGTGTAGTAAGCAAAAGTATAAGCAAAAGTGTACTAAAGTGTACCAGAAAAGTGTGCATAAAGTGTAGTTAAAGTGTAGTAAACAAAGGTGTAAGCAAAAGTATAGCATAGTGTACCAAAAAGCATACACAAAGTGTAGTTAGAGTGTACCTTAAAGTAGTAAACAAAAGTGTAAGCAAAAGTGTAGTATAGTGTACCAAAAAAGTGTACACAAAGTGTAGTTAGAGTGTACCTTAAAGTAGCAAATATAAAGTGTAGTAAACAGAAGTGTAGTAAATGTACTAAAAAAGCGTACATAAAGTATATACAAAGTGTAGTAAATAAGAGTGTAGTGAATGTAGTCAAAAAAGTGTACATAAAGTGTATATAAAGTGCAGTAAACAGAAGTGTAGTAAATGTACCAAAAAGTACACTGGTGGGACTTAAAGATTTGTCGCAAGCGGTGTCATGTGACCAGTTGAACTTGACACGACAGCTCTATTTCCCACCCGTCTTCTCACAACCAGCATCAACCCGATGCCGGTAGGGTGGCAACAACCCCACTGGTACAAAGGCAAGTTCTTTCCTTTGTCATTCGTCCTCATACACTTATGTACCCAATCGCAGCACCCATGCTTGCATATGACCCAACACCCACAATGTCACCCAATGCATACAAACACCTGCAAGCATATGCTGGTTGGGCTACAACAGCCGAACTGGCCTAAAACGTATGTCTTTTTTCTTTCTCTAATCATTCACGCACTCAACTGACTCTCACCACCATTGCCGCTACCCATGCATGCCCTGCCCAAGCACACCTGCACACACCCACACACAACTCACATGCAACACATGCACACATGCCCACCCAGGTATGTACACTACAAATGCACATGCATTCACTGACACCTGCCACACTCGTGCACCCACTACCTCAACTAGCAAGCATGTACATACGCACGCATGCACCCACCACCTCAACTGACACGTACACGTGCGTATGCATGCCTTCCCCACCAACTAGCATGTTTGCAAATGCACACCCACTAGCCCCTTCCCAGCATTGCGTGTGCAAATGCACATACAGACAGACAGACGGCATGCCTCTGCCCTCTCCCTCTCTGCATCACATGTGCAAACACACACGTGCATGATGCCGCCACCCTCTCCCTCTGCATTGCTGTGCAAATGCACGCATAGCATGCCCCCACTCTCTCCCTTGCGTCATGTGTGCAAATGCATGCACGCACGATATGCCCTCGCCCTCATACTCTGTCACATATGCAAACACACATGTGCATGACATCCCCACCCTCTCCCTCTGCACTGTGGGCACAAATCGTTGTGTGCACAAACAAGCGTGCACATGACATGCCCCTGCCCTCTCTACTGCCACCTTTGCATACATCATTTGTGTAGTGTAAGTATGTACTAATGTATCTATATATTTAAATATATATATATATATTATACTGTGATGTGAAAATTGCAAGAAAATGAGTGATATAATGAACATTAAAACAAATGAAATTTTAAGTTATTAATATACTTTTCAATTGGATTTTGAGCTTTTTGATAGTTTGGAAAGCTGGCTTGCTGAGGTTCTAAAGTTCTCTGATGATGACTGAATAAATCGCCAATGCTCTGAGGTTTCTGGATTATTAACAGACTGAGTTTATAAGACTCTGATGTTTCTGAATAGTCTGCCAAGTTTTATCTCTAGTATTCTAAGTTTCTAAACTGTCTGACAGACTGGATTTCCAAGACTCTGATGTTTCTGAATGTTCTGACAACATGACTTACTATCACCTGAATATTCTAATATGCCATATATCTAACCTTCTATGTTTCTGAATGTTCTGACAACATGACTTACTATTACCTGAATATTCTAATATGCTGTATATCTAACCTTTTATGTTTCTGAATGTTCTGACAGCTTGACTTACTATCACCTGAATATTCTAAGCAGCTGTATCTCTGACATTGTAGGTTTCTAGAAGACTAAGTGCTGATATTACTATGAAAACATAATTATAAATATCTGATTTCAGAACATTCATAACTTCAGAAAAAATGTCATCTTCCTGATGGGAGAGCATAAAACCTGCAAAGGTCAACCCATGCAACACCACCAGTGAACGAGAAGTCGAAAACTTACTCCAAATTGATAATTCTCGACCCCCTACGCCCAATAATGACTCATTGAACGATCTGTCACACCCAAAACATACTGCAGATGGGTTAGACAACTTATGTGACGCCTTTGACAAACTTGAAGGACCTACCATATGACAATCGAGCCGTCAACACACTGAGTTGCCCTATATACATGCTCTATGCGAAGGGCTTGGTACAACTGATGGGTGATTGAACAAATCCATCTTGCCATGTGGGATGCAACCTGTTGAGGCCAAGGGTAGCCAAGAGGTTGGGGGTGAAGCTGCAGCTGTGAACATTGGACCGTGGGACTTGGACAATGAAGAGATCACTTATGCAATGTACACTGCAACCAGCATCAGCAAGGCACTAGAACCAAGAACAGTCGATGAAGCCCAGAAACAAAGCGATTGGCTGTGATGGGAAGAAGCAATCAATGCCGAGCTCAAAAGCCTAGCTGATGCATGCACCTGGGACATCGTACCTCGCCTGCCAAAAGGAACCAACGTCATGGATAGCAAATGGGTGTTCTGTATTAAAAAGAACACAATGGGCAAAATCGACAAATATAAGACACATCTCGTCACACATGGATTCACACAGATCTATGGTGTTGACTACTACGAAACTTATGCTCCTGTTGCTCGTCTCACATCACTCCATCTCATCCTCACCCTAGCTTTCAGAGTAGAAGACTCCGAATGGTAGAGGAAATGAGCTAAGTGAGAATACTCACTTAGTAGTAGGAGACTTAAGGTGGTAATCAAGGATAGGGTAGTGCTTAGTGTAAACACCAAGTACATTAGAACAGAGAGATGGATATTCTGTTAGAGGAGCAACTAGGTGGGAGCTCCTCCTTATATACAGTACATTGTGTTTGTATCTGTATGGTTGTTCTAAATACGTAGAACAATAACAGCCAATGGCAGTAAACTCTCTTATTGTACTATTAGTAATAGCCAATAGCAAAACATGAGCAGTGTCATATAGAAAACATAATGATCCATTAAGATAGGATCATGTATAATCATGCTTACTAGAAAGATAAGATAGATAAGAAGATAAGCATGATCTAGCATCTAATCGATGCTGATTAATGATGACATAATCATCATTCTCAACATGATTAATTGCCTCATCTGTACAACATGTTCATGTTGATATATGTATTTCTGAAGAACGCCACATCTGTATACACAATCTCTTGACTTGTATCCAATGGTCCATGCACAAGTCCAACAAGGAAAAATGAGGCGACACTAATGGTAAGGCACAATCTGCTATCGGGGTTGAGCAACAGCACGCAGAGCATGCAAAGTGCAGAAGTCATGGAGTAATAGGCAGAGCATTTGTTCACCAGAAACCCACGTCTTGATGAGCTCGCTGATATTGGTCACCTGATCCAACACACGCAACATACATTTGCCAACTTCCTTTGTGCGATCTGCAGCCAAAGGGGCCCCACAAAAGTGCTGGTGGATTGTAACTAGAAGATCATCAAATCACCACTCAAAATTGGGAGGTAGGATCAATTGTGGTACATGGCGAGAGAATGGGGGACTTAATTCACGCACTTGTAGATGCCACTATCCTTATGGTTGCTTCACAAAGGAGGTACAGGTACATAGGTGCTTATCAGTGTCAGGTGAGATGCTATTGGATGTAAGGACATCCTTCACATGCCTAGACTGCATACAACGCTGGGTCTAGCCATGTGTCAACAAGTCACTCAACAATTGAGCCAGTTCATATGCCTAGATTAGTCATGCGTTCAGGTTCTATTGTTTACTGGGCTTGGCTTGGAGATCGCCAGTGTACATACACTGTGGCCTGTCACCATCGCCTAGCTTCTGCTGGTCCTAGGAAAGTCTTCCTCCTTTATACCTATGCGAACATCAGTTGTAGTCCCATATCAAGTATAAACTGACACACCAAGCTTCGGGTTGCCCACCATGCCCAAGAAATAAGAGATATGAGTCATCATGGCCATGTTAGACTTGCCTGACAAACCCAAGGATTAGATGATGGCGGCGAATCCACCCGAGGACAATGTGAATCAAGCAAAGGATTCCAGCAGGAAGGCTACCTCGCTGAAATCCAGTAGAATCGTTTTTCCCTGCTTGTTGACACCAAAGTTGGTAACATGCATGTCAGGCTGGGTAAATAACAGCCTCTCGCCGGTAATACAAATGGGAATATTCCGATGAGGGTCCTGTTTCAAGAGTCTCATACTCCCCTAGAACAGATCACACATTAGCAGATGGCAGGCTTGAGATATGATCAAGGGCACACTTTGTTCATATAGAACTCTAAGTCTTGTATGGACTGGAAGTGAAAAGGCACCATATAGTCCTTGAAGAAGCTGTGGCAGATATGACTGCCCCCCAATGGGCCAAGCACATGCCCTTTAGGGGCTGGAACTGTTGCTAATCATGTAATGGCCTCTAGCATCCTCTGGGGGAGGTCTGGGGGAGAGTGGCTGAGTGTGATCTTCTTCTGTACCATGTACGTCAGATTTTCCCTCTCAAAATAGTGCACAACCTTCAGGATTCGTGGCCTTGATGTATCTGTGAGAGATTCACTGAAGGTGGCAATGTACATATGTGTCTGGATTTCGGGCCATAGAGCCATAGAGTCCCTGAACTTTACGAAATAATCGTTGATGAATATGCAGGCGCTGTAGTCTCTTTTTCTCTGGTTGCCTTCCTTGTGTTTTTGCAAGCTTCAATGATGGCATCTTCGGTATCTTTACTGAAAGTTGCCATGAGGAGATTGATGTCTTAGATGATGCGTAAGAGAGGGTAAGAAAAGATGATAGAACATATACCGTATAGGAGCTGATTGTGCCAGATGCCAACAAGGGCATGGCACAATTCATTGGATCAGAGTGCATGAGCATCAGGAAAATGTAGGATTACTACCTGTTCTATGTATAGCAATAGAGCTGGGATAGTGTATGTTGGATTGGTAGCCATCCCCCCCTTTATGTAGTTGTCTATAGATGCTATTTTGCTATGAGCAGCTATGCACAGCCATCATGATCAATGCTGTCATCATTTGGCCTGTTCATCACATAGACCTTGTAGCTCACATAGTACCCAATGTCGTTACCATCAATCACTCACATAAGACTTCTTACACCTGTCATGCACTGTCATCTATGGACAGACGAAACATGCAATGTCATCATTCGCTTCGGTCGCCACAAAGGCTGATTGGACCTCACTTTCATCTGTATGCCATTGAATTCCATTTTGGGGTACTACATTGTTGCCTGAACGTCTGCTCGCCCACCACCCCCCGCCTGCTGCCATTCAATCTGCTCATCAATCTATACCAATGAGTTGGCCAACCAATTGTCCTCCCCTAATCCAGACTTGATCTGACTTTGAGATGCATCCGCTGGGACTCCCGCGTTTTCCCTGTGTGCTTGAGTATTGGACAGCAAAGTTGCAAGAGAGAGAAAGCACATACCTTGTGTGCGCCAGGAGCTCTGTCATGAGCTTGTTGGTGAGGTTGCGTGCTCCTGTCTTGGCAGTATTTTCCTTTGACCAGGCCAACCATCCACGGATGGCTTTCAGGTGTTTGTCATACACTGCTTTGTATCTTTTCCCTTTGAAATCAATGGTGTCTTCTGATCCTGTTGCCCATTCATCTATCGCACACTCGATCTAGCATCCATGATTTTAGTGAGAAGTGTGCCATATTGAATGTAAGATCTCCAGCCCACATACCACCGTCAAGACCAGGGCAACAGTGGGAATTGGCATCATGGGTGAAAAAAATTCAGGAAAGCGAATACCATCAGCACACGGATGTCCAAACCACTGAAGATTGATGATCTTGCTGATAAGTGGGTTCTGGTAAAGCGTATTAGGTACCCTGTGCTGGTTAGGGTTCTGTCCCAAGTCATGAAGGAACCATGCCATGGTCAACATTAGTACAACAAGTTGCAACCAATTACCTACACTCACCAGCAATGCGAACACCGTTCCTTCCTTGAGGTCCTTGACCCACTGACGGTTCTCTTCCATGATTTTTTGATGCTGGGCTGGATCGCCAAAAGACATCTCTGAGGGTGCAACAAACCCATATGCTTGAAGCAGGAGATCATGGGCTAGTTTCTTCACCTGGCCATGCATTTGTGAGGTTCTTGCTTTTACCTGATGGATAGCAGATGGAGATTTACGGTCATGTCGGCAAAATAAGTAAAGACTTACCAGGTCAAACTGTAGTGCACCTGCTGGCATGCTCTGCACAGTGTGTCCTGAACGCTTCTGTGCATCACACCATGCACTTGCAATAAACTTCTGGATGTCAGCGGACAGGTCCACAAACCTGTCAATCGTCATCAACTTGCATTTAAAGATAGAGCACACCAAGTACACCATCTGTTTCTCTTCTGGGCTAAGCGATTGCATGTTTCGCTCCCGAGTAGGTCCACCCTTTTCGCGCCTAAATGGGGCACTCACTTCTGTGGAGATGCTCTCATTGAAGTCCTCTTCCTGCAAAGACATAAGCAACCATATGAAAAACATAAACATCATACCTGATGATCCATGCCATCACTGACAGATGAGTCTGTCCCTTGGCGTGCTGGTCATCCATTCTCCAGACCAAATGGGGTGCCTCTGTGGCTAAGAGAACTAAGGGGGGTCATTGACCTGCTAGCAGTGGAATGCAGAGTGCATGAGCGCACTTGAGTCAGCCAGGAAGACGGCTGGGGGGTGACTAATTGGCATGAGGTAAACTAGATAGGATATAGCTCTCAGAATATGATATGGTGTACTATGTAATGGACAGGACTCACCATTGCCATACCATGAGATCTCCCTGTTGGGTCAAACCCCTCATCGTCACGGTCGTCACAGTCACCATTGGCTTCTTCACCTTTGGAGGTAGAAGGACACTGCAATGGAGGTGCAGAGAGGGTGGGAAGGTTAGAGTTGTTGCAATCTGTTGTAGATGCCACACAACATCATGAGTACTGGACTCCCATGGCATAGTGACAATACATACCACGGGATCCAGTTTGCTGTATCATTCGTGTTGTTGCTGGCACTGATCCACCGTATTGATTACCTAGTGTGGACAAGTCAGGATCCGTGACTGAACCTGAACCTGTCAGGGATTGCATGTACGCGGCCAGACTATAGTCACCAAGAGTGCCCTGCAGGTTGATTTGTCCATCGCCTTGATGTGTGGACCAGTTGTCATGTGTGCGTTTGGTAACATTTGATGAGGCTGCAGACTCGGAGTTCCTGGCAGCGGTACTGAAATGAGACTCCCTGAAGTTGAACTGCAGTTCATCTGGCCCTAAGCATGCAGTGGTACGGGTAGACCTCGCCGTGGTATGCCGACAAGCTTTAGCTGCATTTTCTGCTTCTACTCACAAGAGTCAGACTGAGGTCACGAGTTGAATGGAGTAACTCACATAGTGCTTGGAGGCGAGGAGTTGGCCTGCTGAGCTGATTACCATGACCAAAGTTTTGGGGTTCATTTGCAGTGAAGTCTGCCTGGGTCAACGGGTCCATGTCACAGACCAAGCAGCAGGCTGAGCAATAGTGAGTATGTCAGAGGGACCAGACTTAGTGAAAGGTCACCAGGTCAAACGAAGAAAATTTCACTGTTTAAATAAAAATGATGCTTGTCCCCTGGCTGCATGCGGTCAGGGACATGCTCACAGTGACAGGCAATTTTCAGATCAATTTTTCATGGCTCCTGATCGCAATGATCGCGGTTCATTGTGGTAGTAGCTAGACTTGAAACATAACCTGCTAAGACACGACGAAGGGTAAGCACCAGACGAGTCAGACACATACCTCAGCCACCACCATCATGCCTCCATGCGTATACTGCCAGAGTACATATTCCATGTATGCAGCTCTTCACCGACACCAATCTCTTTCTCGCACTTGTCGATGTGCACGAGACCAGATGTGGACCCAACTCTTACAAACCACTGAACAAGTTGACGGTGTCAGTGGAAGATTAAGTGGGAACAACTCACCATTTGCCTCCAATGGAGCAGAGCAGAGTGGGGTCATCAACCTAGAAGATCCATCCGAGCACAGCTGGGAAGAACCACTGTATCAGGACATGGATGAAGATATGGACAATGGCAACTCACCAACGGCTCTCAGGAATGGTGCAGGCACATCCCGCACTGTTGAAGGAGAGCCCATAGGAAGCCCAAGACGGGCACATGTCAAGGACATCATGGACGAGGACTGGACAGGGCAGCTGTGGAACAAACAGACTCCAGCCCAGTATAGCGCCAGCGCTAGTATAGGTGCAGGAGCTTGCACTTTTGAGAGCATCCATGATGAACAGGTTCTACATGGCAACAATATATGGGGTCCGTTTGCAAGTGAAGACGAGTGGGATCTGGCCAAGTGGTTGATCAAAAACGTTGGTCACAACCAAGCAGAGGAATTCCTCAAACTAAACATGGTAAGGTCTTACCAGAGTTGACCATCGGCAGCTATTCTCATCTCTCCCTTCTGTTAGATCCACACTGGGGTGTGACCATCGTTCCGTAATAAAAACAAGTTCCTAAGGGCAATCAATAGCCTTCCTAAGGGAGTCAACTGGCAATGTGAAAATATCACACTCACGGGTGATGTACTTGACAATGAAGGCGCACCAGTACTCAAGGACGTCAAACTGTGGTTCTGAGATCCCATAGACTGCATCCAAGAGATTTTAGGAAATCTGCTATTCCAGGAAAACATGCGATACACACCAGAACGATTATTCACAAGCTCGGATGGCGGGACAAGGGTCATTGATGAATGTTGGATGGCTGATTGGTGGTGGGAGATGCAGGTATGTTTCTCATTTGCAAGTAGTGAGCACATGCTAAAGGCGATCTTGTGACACCCAGACGTGGTTGCCTGAAGGTGCTACTGTGGTCCCTGTGATTTTATTGTCAGACAAGACCCAACTTTCCCACTTTCATGGAGATAAGACCGCATGGCCAGTATACCTGATGATCAGCAACATTGCCAAAGATGTACACTGGCAGGCTTCATCACATGCAACCATCCTTCTTGGGTACCTGCCCATTGCGCACCTAGATGGGTTCTCTGACAAGACACGGTCCCTCTCACGTTACCACTTGTTTCACTACTGTATGACAAGGATACTCACCTCACTAGCGGCTGCAGGGAACAGCAAGGATGGTATGCTGACTACTTGTGCGGATGGCACAGTACATTCAATCTGGCCAATCCTAGCAGCATACATTGTGGACTTCCCTGAGCAATGTCTCATGGCCTGTTGTATGGAAAATCATTGCCTGCTTTGCAAAGTTGAACCAAATTCACAAGGAGGGAATGCAGCTGCACCGAAACGCCAAGTCAACGAGACTTTAACGATTCTAGCTGAGAATGAATGAGAAGACGTCAGTCAGGATGCAAAACAAGCATTTAAGACCCTGGGACTGCACCCTGTTTACCCACCGTTTTGGTCACACCTTCTGCACAGCGACATATTTGGTGCGTTCACTCCAGATCTCCTCCATCAACTCCACAAGGGAGTCTTTAAGGACCATCTGGTCAAATGGTGTACAGCTGTGATTGGTGAATCAGAAGTCGATGAGAGGTTCAAGGCAATGACCTCCCTGCACAGTCTGCGCCATTTCAAGAACGGTATTTCAGGCATCTCACAATGGACTGGGAAGGAGTTTAAAGAAATGGAAAAGGTCTTCGTCGGCCTGGTTGCTGGGGGAATCGATCCTCGTGCTGTGAGAGCCACGTGGGCCATTGTCGACTTCATATACTTTTCATCGTTACAGTGCCAAACCTCATGCACATTGCACACACTACAATCCGCACTAGAGGAATTTCATGCCTGCAAGGAGATATTCATCGAGCTAGGTGGGCAACAGGTGAATCATTTCAACATACCCAAGATCCATGCAATGCAACACTACGTCGACCTCATGTATCGGTTTGGATCTGCAGATGGCTTCAATATGGAGTCACCTGAGCACCTTCATGTGGATTATGTGAAGGAAGCTTACTGCGCTACAAACAAGAAGGATTTTGTCATTCAGATGACCGTTTGGCTGCACCGGCAGGAAGCTGTGGATAGGTATACTCTGTTCGTGGGCTGGTGCAAAAGCCGGTGGCACAGCAAGGACAGTGTAGATGCCAACAATACCAGCAGAGCAGAGTCCTATGACAACGACAGAAGTGACAGCGTTGAAGATGACAACGAGGGGATCGTGGAAAACACACATGAAGTCTCTAACCAATTACCGCCACAACCCTCCACCCTTGTCCAAAACAACCAAACAGTATTCTACTACCCTCCTCACTTGCGCAATATCCCTGTGTCCTGCATCATCGCTGAGCAACACACGTCAAGGTTTATCGAGTGTCTCTGTGGATACCTCAAGGATCAAGGCGTGATATTCAAACCTCAAACATTCGACACCTTCAATCTTATTCCATGGCTTGTTTTCCAACTGCCACGGATCCCAGAGGTTGGTGCAGGTAAACTCATGAATATTGTATGTGCCACCCCCCCTCGCCCTCATCAGGGTAGAGCCCCAGCAGAACCTGCTCACCTGGACTTTGCTCTGGTTCAAACGTCCAACTCAAGCAATATAAACACGCGAGCCACCCCTCTCGAAGGTCTGTGCCCTCTACAACTCTGATCACAAATGAACTTATGTACACAATACACAGGTCTTCGTGTCGCACAGGTCAAAGCACTATTTAAAGTTCCTCTGTACTTTCCTTCGCCCGAAAAGTTCACTGAACCACTTGCCTATGTAGAGTGGCTGACCCCGTGCAGAACGATCAACAAGGCCACAGATATGTATTCTGTGTCACGTTCAACCCGCATGCATCAGGTGCATGCTGAAGTCATTCCCATTCACTGTATTGTTCGTAGTTGCCACCTAATTCCGGCATTTGGGCATCACAAGGAGAGAGCATGGACAGCAGATACGGTGGGCATTTTGTGTGACCATTTTTTACTCAATCCATATATCGACTACCATATGTTTTGTACACTAAGACTTAGTCGCCAAAATTCTATTTGACATGATGGCAATGACAGGTGATTTGAACGAAGATACCCTCTTGATCAAGGAGAGTGTGGTGGGGTCACAGGAAGATGATCAGCGATGAGACGAACACCCTGAATGTGTAACCCGTGCTAGAGAACAAGTGACATTAAGATCGCAAAATGAGAATAAAGGGGGATGTATGTACATACATCAACTGCCGTACACCACTGTAATATATGTGCTTGCTGATCGTGACCGTCACAAATCACTCTGGTGGGGGTGAGGAAACTCACCTTGGCAGGCTCCTCAAAAGCCACCAACATGAAATGGGGTATAACAATATCTATGGTGGCGGTTCCATGTTGGACACATCCGACACTAAGATCCATCCAGGTGGGCTGTGGTGTTCTGTCTTGATCAGACCAAGTGTTGATTACAATAGGAGGGCTGGCCTCATAACATAGCTGGATCTGGCGTCGTGTGCCAACATATGCCTTGGAGATGAACACATGATGGTTGTTAGTCTATGACTTGATCAGTTGATTGATATCGATAAGGGACAGGTTGGAGGTCAGATGCACTTATAGAATTGCGAACGTGTACGTTATGGCACAAAAGCCTATTAGAGTCAATGTCCAAAGCAGAGGAACCAGCAAATGGCAGGCAACGTGACAAGATATATTCAGTGTGCCGAACCTGTTCAGTCTCAACCATATTGAATAGAGGATGATAATGCATGAACATACAGGTGATGGCACAGGGATTCCAGGCAACTTGTCGATGGAGACTTCATGCTCGATGTAATAATCGAGCCATCCAGCCAAGTTGTCAGAGTCGAAAGAATCGCTTGAGATATCGCTGCCGCTATCAGAGCATTCAGAGACATCATGCTCCATGGTGAAGAACAGATGTGAGTAGAAGAGGCAAGAATCACAAAAAATTAATCGCACGCCGGTATGACCAGATGAAATGGATTGACACACCTCAACCAACGCAGTTGAGCTCAGATGACTACTGCCCGAACACACATCACTTAATAACATGTCATACGGATCAGAGTGTGGTGAGTGGTGAGTGGAGACTGGTGATCTGTAGACCCGTGTAGCATAGTAGAGCACATAGCAGCGCAAACACAAGGCACTGCCGGTTGATGATCTCACAACACCGCATAAAGTGGATCTGCCTACTATATAGGTTGCCTATAGTGACTGATTAAATGATACTATTTTTGCAGAAGCCTGAAACCACCAACACTTGATCAATTATTTTCATCAATAACGGTACGGGCTAGACGAAGACCATAAAGGTACAAGTCCAACTGGGGGATGGCAGATTAGCTTGAGATTTACCAGCGAATAGGAATAGTACTAACGTTGGTGGCGACAGCCCACTCAAGAATTGCTGATTGCTGTGTGCGTAGTCATGACTGATAATTTACAATAGTCTAGACACAAAGAACTCACATGTGCAGCGTTGGTGATCTCTTCAAAGGAGAAGAGGGTGAAAAAAGGCACAACATCACAATTGTGCAATGTCCACCGCCAGTATGAATTATGGTCAAAAGACATCCATACGGGCCGTGCAATCTGATCCGTATGGGCCCAGGAATCGACGACAACAGGCAGACTGATTGCAAGACGAAATGGAATATCAGCGCAGTAGAGGCTGACAAAAGCCTTGATGACAAAGTAATGGTGGTCACTGTCCTGGAGATGTATCAGTCAACTTGAGAGCAAGAGGTGCCGGTGTGTAGTAAGTACTTACCGGGTCATGTACATGAAGACCATGCAATAGTGCATAGTCTTCTGCGACCACCTGCAGGTCATGATCGAAGGTCTCAGGTATCCAGTGCAACAGACGAAAATCAGCGAAACAGACCTAGAGCACAATGGGTTAGATGCTGTATCAGCATTCACGTATCATTGGTCAAGTAGTAGTACATACCATGAAGGGCACTTCTGGGCCGCCTGTTATGTAGCCGTGAGCCTCCTCCCAGTCTATGAATTCTTGCATCCAAGGGTCTGGGAGGGTGTCACCATTGATGATTGAATTGGCAACCCGGGCCTCGGTGATAGGCTGTGCATTGCTGAGAGTGGCCAGTGGTGATGGTGTGCAATCGCTCATTGGGATCGTTCGAGAAAGAAGTTAGAGGTTTTGAGTGACTGACTTGCCGCGAGAAACTTACGGTCATATGCACCAAGTAGTTGTACCTGGATGGTTCAAATTGCAGGAAGACTGTCGGGTAACAGCACTGGGTGTGCCTGGCAGAGGGGCTGTAGTGCAATAGCCTGCATAGGTGTGATATGAGATGGTGCAAGACATGTGTTTGGTGTCATTGAGTGGCTAGCAAAATGAGGCAGCTACATATTCCCATGTAGCCACCATAGCACTGCATCAACTATATTAGGCTACAATTGGAGGGCTAGTTTACATATTGCTGTATGGTAAGTCCTGCGCTACATGATCAGGAGGTGTTTCCTGATGAGCAGAGGTAGGAAGAGTGATAAATGGATATGTACAGCAGAGGGGAGAAGGAGAACCTGGTTGAAAGGATGCCAAATACACAAGGCCCTAGACAAAGACACTTGAACAGGGTAGAAGAGATTGATAGGAGGATATGCACAATAGTGAAGTTATTGATGGGAACTGCGATATTCCAGATGCCTGGGTTGAGGATGAAGAATCACACCAAAAGAACACCTACAGGGATGCAAGTAGACAACTGAGTGGAGGTGTAAGACGAAATGGAGTGGGAAATATATTGTTCATGAGTTATATATGTATTGTGTACACAATCTCTAGGACATATGACTCAGTCCATGCAGGAGTCTGACTGGGAAAGATAATGCGACAATTTGCCCATAGCATGGGTCATGAAGTAGTAGTCTGGAGAAAAGAGATAATATCATAAAAGCATCAAAGCACATCCAACACCCGTACACCCTGTATCAACCCGTCCAACATCACCACTGTGATCTCCGTCACCCAGGCCGTGATCAAATTCTCTGCCACAATCCGCCTGTATTCTGTTGCGTTCTGTTGAGTCAGTGTGAGCAAGAGCATGCCAAAGGGTTGCCCCAATCGTGTGAGGAATTCATAGGCACGTGACTGGGCATCCATCAACACAGTGGTGGAAGGAGATGGGAGTAATGCAAGAGTATTCACAGGATTTGTGTGTGAGGTACTGGGAAGGTCTGGAAAGAAATCAGACAACAGAGATGCATAAACGTCAGAAGTGTTGTCCTCGTCAGGTGCAATATCCTCCATGTCTTCAGTAGAATGACAGTCGAGAAGAAAGTCAATCCAAGGGTGAACGAGATAGAGAGAATCCAGTTGTGTGAGATCTCACCTAGTCTTGATATCTACAGCTCCAAGCGCAGCAGCATGCACATGAAACGCTCCACCATTCCAAAGAGGTGAGATGGACCTGATCTTGAACCCAAGACATGGAAGCCTCATCTGCTGTCCTGCAAAGGTTGGCGTTGGCAGTTTACACACTTCATCATACAACCTGGTCACTAGGTTGTAATCAAGTAAGGAAGTGTGTAGCCCGGTGGTGACTGTAGCCATCTCAACATCAGGTTTGGCTGTTGGAAAATGCGAGGTCAAGGGCTGACTGAAGACAGCAATATTGGCCGGAAGAAAGCTATTAAAGTTGCCAGATCAGCCATTCCATGCAAGGATGCTCATATCCCCCAAGCTCATCAGCAGCTGAGACAAGAATCACCCCAGAGCCTTGTCACCCTCACCATTGTATGACTGCTAAGGTCATCGAGAAAATTCCGAGTAATGAGTACACAGCATCTTCGACCTGCATTGTCTGTCATGTGGCGGCCAGACAAAGCTTCTGGCATATGTTATTCAACCCAGGGCAAAGCACCATCAATGTTTGTGCAGAGATATTTGTTGCCTGCTCCATCTCCGAGATGATCTCAGGTGACTCATTGTAGTTGTAGATAGTGAGACCCAAGTATGGAGTCCAGTCCTTGGTGTAAATCCGAACAATCCTTGACGTGTGATACTCCTGGAAGGTCCATGCGCACAAATTCCATCTGCTCCCTGTCAGCACACCCAGCTCCGCAAGCCGATCAATGTCAAAGAGGAAGATGATCATCATCGCAGACCCTGCATACCACCTGAACATACTAACAAGAGCCTCCTGGAGTATGAAATGATCGCCTTTGTTGATACAGCATGTGTCGCTCCAAGCCCAGATGAAACCCTCTTCCCGTGCGACCTTGCAGAACATTTGAAGCTTCTCATGAGTGGGAAGAGCCTTGAGTTCGTACACCATGATTTTCACGACCTTTTCATACAGAGGTTCATTATCCTCCCATGTGTGCGAGAGAGTAGCATAGCAGTAAAATTCCCCAATGGCTTGGCTGATAAGTGCATGATTGATATCCGTAGTCATGGACGTGATGAGTCGTGCAAAGGCCAGCGTCGATTCAAATGCAGCAGACTGCTCTGATTTGTCGCACAGACGACCAGACGAGGTGTTGATGAGGACTAATAGAGAATGGAGAATGGTTTTCTTGACAGATGTACGAACAGCTCTCCTCGTCTGTTCATAGAGGTGAGACCGCTCTGCAAGAGGGTGTCGGTGGAGGAACATCAGAATGATATGGTGAATCTCACCACGAATCCCTGGATCGGGTGATTCTGATATCTTCGACAGCATTGTGTTGAACACATCTGTTGCGTCATCGCAGCGTCCAATACCAAGTAGCGCTGTGTACTTCTTCTCATAACCTGATGGAGAGGACGAGTCAAGCTTAATTATCTGAATAGTACCCATCAGGATGGATGAATACAAAAGAATTGAAATAAACTACTTCATTTGCATCACTCAGAGCATCCTCCCACTTTCCCTTTTCTGTGTATGGCCTTACTCCGCTTAATCAGCAGGTCTTGTGGGCGAGCAGGATCTAGCGACAATGCAGCTGAATACTGTTTGATAGCCTCATTATGTTGTTTAGCAATCGCAGCCCTGTCCCTGAGGTCTTCTAGTTTGCCGCGGCATCTGGATTTGAAGTCTGACAGAAGATGGTGGGAATGATGACTTGGTCATGAACGTGAGCACTCACCAAGAGTCCAGTATGCTTGGTCCCCCTCTATATCATGGGCTGGTTCTTCGGATAATTGATGGAAACATGCAACCGTATCCGCAACACGACCTATCATTTCAAGATACTCACATACAGCTCGGTAGATTGGGAACCGTTCAGGTATGATCTACGGGCCAAGCTAAGGTCAGGCACATAACAGATACCAAGGTAAGAGAACACTCATGCTCACGGTAGCAGCCAAGGCATCTCTCCACGAGCTGGACTTCAGTACCAGGCTCACCCATTCCTTGGCATTGTTCAAAGCTTCCTTCCATGCACCCTTGCCCCACCATGCATTACTTTGCTTAACTAACAAGTCTTGTGGAGTATCGGGGTTTAGTGAGAGTGCCACCATATAGTGGGAGATGGCATCATCATATTGTTTGGCACTCAGGGCATGATCCCTGAGGTTCTCTAGCTTAGTGCAGAAACAATGTTTATAGTCTAACAGAGGATGATAAAATATATCACAGTTATTGGAAGGGTAGATGGGATGTTCACTCACCAGAGACCCACGATTTGATGGGCTTGGTAACATTGGTCTCTTGGTCCAACATACACAACATAGACTCGCCAGCCTCCTTTGTGTGATCTGCTTCCAAAAGGGCCTCACAGAGGCATTGTTGGACTGTGATCACAAGGTCATCAAATTTCCATCCAGAGATCTGTGGGCAATCGGGATCAATTTTGACATATAGGAAAAATTAGTGGTATACCAATGAGAGTATCACTGGTGGCTGACAAGTGCGGTGACGCAGTTTAGTTTGTGCATCTTCAAAGGACCGGATCGCATGCTTGTAGTCGCCGCTCTTCATATGTTTGTCCCCCAGAAGAAGGTGCATATATGCCTAATGGAAACATCAGGAGAGATGCTACCAGACATAAGGACATCCTTCACGTGCCTGGACTACAAATAACACCAGGTCTAACCATGCGTCAGTAATGAGCTCATCCATGCATGACATCGCATCGGTATGCTCTCCAGCCATGAAGAGGACAACAACCTGAAAGGGATGAGGTGAAAGAGGACTGGATGGGGGTTATGTAAGCAGAATCACATACCTTGATGAGAAGGAGAAGGGGAACAGGAGTTGAAGGGAAACGCAGGAACATAATATCACACATCCATAGTCCCTTGTGCTTTTTGCCGTTGCCAACGAGAGCAACGCACCTTGCAACGTAGCCGATGAGGGATCGCTGGGTATCGATGGGCTTGGTTTAAGGTAGTGTGAGCGTCCATACACACAAGGTAGTCTTAGGTAGAGTGACAATCACCTCCTTTGCATCCACAAGTGCTTTGTCCCAGTGCTCCAAGCGTGCCTAAACAAGAGCTCGACTAGTAAGCAGAAGATGTGCTTTATTCGATGTCGTGATCGCCACGGACAGTAATGCTTCCGCATCCATGAGTCGACCATGTTTCGAGTGCTGTGATGTCAATACCAAGTTCCAGCTCCTGGAATATGAGATGACGATGAGATGTAGAAAGATGGACTGAAGGGAGGACACGAAACGTACCGGGATGGGAGGAAACACGACATAAGACAACTCTTTTATGACGACTTTTCTCTCTGCAGCAAACACAAGGAGCTGGCCATCTGGAGAGTATGTGATTGAATGTATTTTGTGGGCATGTTGGATAGGACTGAACTGAGTGCTTTCTGTGGTGTCCCAGAAGGTGATAGTCTTCTCAGCAGAGCAAGCTATGAACTTTCCGTGTTGCGGAAGGGCTATGGAGTCAGCATGAGGAACTGGCCAGTCCGAGACGGCTGACCCGGTGGCCTCATCGATTTGCTTGATGGTGGTGTCGTTGGTTCTAATGAAGAGGTGGTTGTTGCACCAGAAAAGACCATGGCACGCATCCACTCCCACTTTGACGCCGACTAGAAAGTGACCAGTGTTGCTATCCCAGACACAAGCAGAACCCTTAGTAGCTGTCACAATTCGGTCACCTCGAGGGGAGTATCTGGCTGTGAGGAGCGACTCCCGGTTCCATTGGTTGTGTCTGAGTGTCAGCACTTGCCCGCCTGTCAAGATGTTCCGAATAATGGCTGTGTCGAAAAATCCATCGACAGTGATGAGTCAAGTCGAGTCTGGCGAAAGCTCGACACTATGGCAGAACTTGACCTCGTCTGTGAAGACTTGCTCGTATATCATGGCGTCCCAAATGGATACCTTGTCATTCAATCCCACCACAATCCGTTTTCCATCCCTAGACGTAGTGACACAGTCGACACCCCCTCTTATTGGCATCACCGCTACTTGTTTGCCATCTCTCACTCGCCACACTCCAACGCCCTTTTGGCTGCCACTGATGAGATGGTCGCCGTTCAATGTGAAAGTCAGTACGTGCACTTCTTCACCAGCGTCAATTTCAAGGAGCTGTGTATATTCTTCTCAAACACTCAGCATTATTACAGTTTTATCATGTTAGAATGCACCAATTGCCGTCAACATGGATGTTGGTGAGATACGACAAAGAGAGCAGATGAGGGAGGTGTCCGCGCCAAACCCGTTGACCCTAAGCCCTAATATAGACCCCAACTCGTGTTTTCAGCTCTGCCATAGCAGGGTTATGGGTTAGGACCATTAAACATCTTTGGCTGGCACAAGGTTGGACTTAAGTTACACCCACTCCTGCATTCAGGTGAACCAACAGCCTGTTACTTGTTACTCCGCTTTCATCGTGCTTAGTAATTCCACCATAGGTTCAAGAGCATTGGGCAACCCGTTGAAAGCTTCTGAGCCAGTATGTCAGGGCTTCACAAGGCGTTGGTGTGTCCTGTTGACGCTCACGAGTTTGCAATTACCTGAGTCCTCTATATCATATAGGGACTGACGGAGGAGCTTGGAAAACCTGTCAAGGTTGATCAGCAAGCATTGATTTACAACGTTCTCACACACTATCTAGGCGAACAGACTTGTAAGAGTATTGTTATGGAAAATTTTCATTAACCGAAGAAATATCTGTATCGTCCCAGTGTTCCGAGAGCTCCTTCAGAATTCCGATGATGCACAATCTGACACTGTCCAAATTTACTTTGAACTGCCACTCCTTCGCAGGGATCCAATCTCAGGTCTTCAGATGTAAGTGCAAGTAGTCTTGTGCTGCCTTCTTAGACCATCTAGCTAATTATTTGACATTGAGATTGTTCAATGGACCTTCAAGAACAACGGAAAGGACTTTACAACTGAAGACTGGGCCCAACTCTCAAAGATTGGTGCACTATTTGTATTTTAACACATGGTACTTTCATACAACATAATGTACAGCAAAGGGTAACACTGACCCAGCCAAGGTCGGCGCATTTGGCGTTGGTAAGTTGAACCGCACCCTCCCGAATTGCTATCAAGTGTGAATGGTCTCCATTTCTGCAGGTTTCTACAGCATATTTTCAGTGACAGACCACCTGAGTGTATCATCTGGAGGTACGTCTATCTACACTTTATGATGAAGTTGGTATAACATAGTTGAAGGGTCTGAAATGTGATTCTACTTGAAAGGTGATCTGGTATGGGATCGCTCATTTTAATCATACTGTACTCAATGCGGTGTCAGCTATATTTTCACAGAACTAATCTAGCATTGGGGGGAGTGTCATGTCTGGGGACGACCATTAAAATTCCACTATACACTGGTGTGATGCCTCGAATAATTGATTTCATGCGGTTCCTTGTTATGTCAATTACCTTCATGGAACACCTGGAAACGGTGGAAGTTTTTCTCAATATGGACTGTATTGGACATGTCAAGAAGGTTCCAGGGCTCATGGAAACTATCAACTTTCCTATCATTCCCCTTCCACATTCTAGTCCATCAGGAATGATGACTGTCAATCGGCTCCAGTGTCGTCGTAGGTACTATCGAAACCACGAAATGCATAACCTGACGTTTGTACTGGGTCAGGATTCACGTTGCAAGCCGACATTGGCAGAAGCACGGGAATCTTCCAAGCAGAGTAAGATATCTTCAACAAGCCAGATGCCACCTTCGTCCGATGATTACTGTACAGCTTCAACTCCCGATGATTCCTATTCTACAAAGACAGATTTGGCTTTATTCATCGCAGAGGTACATACCAAGGTGGACGAGAAGCTCTCGAGAGGGATGCTTCGATCTATATCTAAGAGATTGCCCTCTGAACTCCATTATAGTATAGTATACATGAGTTTTTATTTGGCCTAGCTCATTAAGATTAGCCACTGACTCGATGGATTGGCTTCCCTCAGACTGGGAAAGCCGAGTACAATCAAAGCCTCCTTGATCAGGAACCAAAGGATTGACTTTGTACATCTATCTTCCAAGGACTTCGTGCCAATTTAGACGGGTCAGTAATACTACTAGTAATGTTCACATCAATCTCGACTGATCCACAACTAGGGGGTCACATACAAGGATTTTCATTGTTTGTATCCCAATCCCTGTGCATTCCTGTATTTACTCCTCTCGTCCTTATTTCAGGGCCAGTCGACAAGTCAAACGACTGGTATTGGTGGACATATGGTGGCCCCGTTTATCCCCACTGTTGAGCGTGAATTGATAGATTTAATGTGAGCCACTTCTTTGTGTTGGTGTAGTGGACTGATGCTCATGAAACACCAAGCGACAGGAACGTCGCTGGTAGGTAACCTAGTCTACCTTAAGTGGCAAATGTTAACGATCACCTTAGCCTGGAATAGTGAGCTACTGTATGTCGGGGGCTTCCTGGCTCGTGTCATCTACGAGCTAGAGCTCACCACCATAAAGAACTTGTTGGAGAAAGCAGCTATGTTGGGTCAGCCGAAATTTGAAGACCAGCTGTACGACCGCTTCATTCATGTCCTCAAGTTTTTCACTTTCCATGATTCCATGCCCTCGTCAAGAGTTGCACTACAGATGCAACACTCATTCTATGGTTGTTCAACTTCACCACTGAGGATTCTCTCTTCTGTTGGTATCTATCACGCTACGGATGTCAGATTGTTTGACTCACTCTGCAGCAGGTTCCTAAAGTATGTTCCCATGCTTCCGCTTGAAGTTGCCAAAGTGGTCCAGCGCTTCTTGCCAAGTGAGCACAGGATATGTGGCATAACACTCTGGGATATGTTACAAGATCTGCGTAAACATACTCTCGAGTCTCAAGGAAGCAGAGCTTCTTGCCTATCTCGATTGGCAGACAAAGTCACCTACTGACATGGATGAACTACTGAAAGTCGTCAGCTTTCGGAGCACAGACGGCAAAGACATTCAATTATCTACTATAACATCGTTTATTGATTCCAAGAGTCTGGGAGCCCAGATCCCGTCGGATGGACCAATGCCCCCTTACGTCATACCACGTGGAATTACCAATTCTTCTGGCTTGAATCAACTCAAGAGACTCGGCTGGCAAGAATTCACAATCGCCCACTGGTTACGACACATCTCTCAGCGAGAGATCAGATCGGCCAATCCCGTATACGACTTTGTTCAGTCAGCTGAATGGGCTGAACGTGTTTTGCACACCATTTCCTTAGCATGGTCATCGGATGAGGTGCGCGAGTTTGCAAAATCCGCGTTGAAAGACGAGAAGTGTATCCCAGTAAAGCATGAATTGCATAGCCCAACGGAAACATACCTTCCTGACAGGAATATCATGGCATCCAAAGATCTAAACATCTGGATTGTTCAGTTCCCTTCGGGCCGTGAAATCGGCCAGGAGATGAAAGATCTCCTCGTTGCTATAGGAGTCAAACAATATCTCGCGCCTATAGCTCTTCTGAAACAGTAAGTAGATTCAACACTCTCTTGGCACGTTTACTCAATCAGTATGTGTTAGGATGATAGATACGAAGTGGGATACATCCGAATTTATCGACTATCTCGTTAGTGTGGCCGGTGGCCTCAGTCGTAGAGATATCGACGAGCTGAAATCATATGACGTCTTTGCTGGTGTAGGTGGCCAGAACGACAATGACAAAGAGCGATTTCGCGCTGATGAGCTCTATCCACCAATTCCAATCTTCGGACAACTCCATTTGCAGCTCATTGACTGGAGTGGGAGGTCTCCATGGGAGGATAAGTCTCCCGAAGGTGAATTTTCAAAATTTCCTGAGCGCATTTCATATGAGCTACTAAAAAAACCGATCAGTAATAATACGCCCGCCACGCCGACGGGAGTGCGATGTCAAACAGAATCACCTTACCTGGCACGGAGATAACGTCAAGTTGTTGTGCCAGGACACGGTACCGTGCTGGCAGGCCTTTTGGTGGTAGATTCACTTCTAAATCAGGTAACTTGTAGTACCCACATTAGTGGGAGCTTGTCTGCGGAGTGTCTGCATGGCAATCGTGGCTCTCACGAGGAGTGACTTTAATTGATGGTAGTATAGCAGGTGCGATACGATGCCCAACACGACGCACGAGGGGACATATATCTCCACTGGCGATGTGGATACCGCGACGTACAGGCCCTTCCGCAGTTCTCGTTCCTCTGATGCACATGCGCTGTTTATCGTCACATCATATTACCCTATGGGGTTGTCGGTGTGAGTATCGTTACTGTAGAAGGACCGAGTCAATCTGTGCTCGTGATGTGACTTCCAAATTGGGTAAGTGTAGGTTAGCATCCCGTGACTTGTGACAGTTCGCGTACTTTACCACGGTCTCATCGCGATCCCAATGCCCCCACGCCGGTCGTCCCATACACCTGCCCCAGAGGCGCCCTCAGATGCTGCTACAGGAAAGCGAAAGCGCAGCGAATCGCGCACCCGCAAGCCATCGTCCGCTGCGTCAACTTCCACCTGCCGCCCGAGTGTTGGCCCCGAGCGGGCGAGCCGACCGACAAGGACGAGAGCCGCAAATAAGCTGCAAGATGTTCCAGAGATAGAAGAAGGCTCCGATGTGGATGAAGAGGGCGTGCGCGAGGTGCGCAAACGCGTCGAAGATGCTGACGAGTGTCGACCCGACGCACCCCTGCTCGGAAGAAACCACGCAAGTCTCCTGAGGACGACGAAGAGCACCAGGAGGAAGAGGAAGTGCGGAAGCCTTCGAGGAGGGGTAAATCACGCCAAATAGTCAAGGAAGAGGAGGAACCCGCACCTGTAACACCGCCTGTCTCAGCTAGGCCTCCCTCGAGAGCAACTGGGGACTCCCTTTCAACCCCAGGACCCCAGGGCCATGGCAAACAACAAGATTCAAACGACGTCAGTTTCGCAGGTCGTGCATCCCAGACTCCAAAACGCACGCCCCCTGTTGCGGAAGAGGAAGAGGAGGAGAGATCTCTCTTAGAACCTAGAGTAAGACCACAATCTCAGTCGCAACTGCCACCTGTAGAAGAGCCGAAGGGGCCGACCACGCGATTGGTCATTCATAAAATGGTCCTGGTCAACTTTAAGAGCTACGCTGGGAGACAGGAGATTGGTCCGTTCCACAAGGTATGTTGTGTCGCTTGTGTTCGACCCTCTCACACTAAGTATTTCCGCAGTCTTTTTCGTCCATAGTCGGCCCCAATGGCTCTGGCAAATCGAACACTATCGACGCCCTCTTGTTCGTGTTTGGGTATCGTGCAGCAAAAATGCGTCAGGGAAAACTATCGGAGCTGATCCACAACTCAGCGCGGTACCCCGATCTCGATGAATGCAGCGTAGAAGTACACTTTCACGATATCATTGACCTGGTATTCCTTTTCTATGGTTTTCCTCCAGTCGTTTCCTCACTGTTACACAGCCAGGCCCTGATGCATACAAACTGGTGCCGAACTCCCAGCTGGTTGTGGCGCGGTCAGCATCCAAGACTAACTCCAGCAAATATACCATCAATGGACGCGCCAGCAACTATACGGAGGTACAGACACTCCTCAAAGGTCGTGGGATCGATCTAGACCACAAACGATTCCTCATACTGCAGGTAGTCCTTTTTCTTCTTTTCTATCCCATCGTTTTGATCTTTTATGCGGTACAACTAGGGCGAAGTCGAGTCGATTGCACAAATGAAACCCAAAGCTCAAAACGAGCACGAAGACGGACTACTCGAGTACCTTGAAGACATCATTGGTACCTCTTCGTACAAGACTCCGATCGAGGAAGCGCTCGCGCAGGTGGAGACCCTCACGGACCAACAAGGTGAGAAGTTGAACCGTCTCCGCATCGTCGAGCGCAAGAAGAATGCCCTTGAGGAGAAGAGAAAGGAAGCGCTGGACTATCTGAGGTTGTACAACGACCTCGTAAAGGCAAAAAGTCGCCTTTGGCAGTGGTACCTTTGGAAATGCTTGGATAATGAGAGCGAGTTTAATACCAAGATTGTGCGTAGCCTGAACTTGGGCCCACAGGACCCACTGACGATGCACACAGGCGAAATACCAGAAAGAACTGGACGCCGAAACGGAGAGGAACAAGGACGACATTACTCATTTAGAAATGTTGGAGAAGTATTTCACGGAACGCGAGATGGCATACGCGGTTCGTCACTTGAGTTTCGTTTCGTCGTCGTCCTAATATTTCTTGCTCATTTGATTAGGAGGTAAAAGCTGCTGCCCAGGAAGCTATCAAAGACCAGACCGCACACGAGAAGCAGGCCGTTGGGCTTGAAGAGCGACGCAAGCATGCCAACACAAAGGCGAAGAAGCTGAGGAAGACCCTTCAAGAAGTACGCTACTTCCTATCTGTTTGCG
>JBBPMY010000185.1:0-25866 GCA_038090615.1 Phylloporus gajari | reverse complement strand
AGCAAAGTGTAGTAAAAAAAGTGTAGCAAATGTACTCAAAAAAGCGTACATAAAGTGTTACAAACAGTTGGTACTAAAGTGTAGCAAAGATTCTACATTAGGTATTGTTGTGGGACTTAGAAAATCGTGAGCGCGTGTCACATGACCATGGTTGAATTGCCACATCACCTCAATCGGAGCTTTAATAATCCTCTGTCCTCTCACCACCTCAACCACTGCCAGTGGGGCTGTTGTGGCCCCACCGGCACTAATGTAAGTTTCTTCATTCTTCATTCTCACTGCATTGCACTTACGGTGAAAGGTGCATGCACAGCGTCCGTGCGTGCGCACAGACATCTCCCCAGACATAAGGTGCACATCCGCACTCACCCACTCCATGCGTGTATGACCACAACCGCACGACCTGACACAACAACAGGACAGTGGGAGGGGACATGACCACAACCATCAGGGGGACAAGGGTGGAAGATAATGACGACGACGGTTGTACGGTGCGTATGCACCATCACTACCTACGATATACGACTAACCATGCGCACGCATACACAACCTCCCCCCTACCAGCCTATCACATGCAGACACGACCCCACCACCATCCGTTCTGGGACATGCGCATGCATGTGGCCACAGCACCGCATACACGCCATCTGCGCACACAAATGGTGGGTCCCCATTTGCCCCACGCACACGCCGTGTGAGTCCTGACCCCACCACACCACTGACCTCATACATGCAGGACAGGCATGTATGTACCCACAGCCCCCACCATCTGCACATATGCGACACCCCAACACTGCCTCTGCATACGAGGTGTCGCGTGTCCCAACCACACGCGCACACAGGCATCCTGCCCACCATTTGCAGGTATGTGACCCCCACCTCTGCCTCTGCATATGCAGCAGTGCGTGTGCACTGCAGATAAGTCAAGTGTGCCCAAGTGCGTGGACACAAACGCCCGCTCTGACGTGGGTCCTAACCACATGCGTATGGATACCCTGCCCACCATCTGCATGCACATGCCCCCTCGCTGTTATCTCTGCATACATGGCATCGTGTGTGCACTGCTGACGCACAAGCATGCCCGTGTTAGCAGATGGACAGATGTGCTATGCATTTAGTATGTAGTCTATGTACCCTACATACCTGGTGAATTAAACAATATTTTTTTTAAATTTTATGAGCATGAGTGAATATTTTTTCTGAATGGCTGGGAATATCAGATCAGTAATGATGGATTTAGCAAGATTGTCAAGAGTTACAAGAAAAATATATGGAATCTGTGGAGTATTGTATGGCAAAGACTTCTAATTACATGATAGACCTAGACAATTACTATATATTTAGCAAGAAATTGTATAGGAATATACTAAAAGTGTATTAAAATGTGCAAATTTTTTGGGGGGGCTAGTTTTGAAGTTAAAATTTGGAAAAATGATACAAAATGTCAAATTTACTATATTCTAGGCTATTTTCTGAAAATCTCAGGAATTTTCTGAGAATACACTAGATTTATATCAAATTTCCCAAGGTGGTTTTTCCTGATGATCACGCATTATCTGTTTATTGTGCAATAAGAATTTCCTTGTCGCCGCCTTCTTTTTCTGCTCATTATGTCTCACTGGCTTATGCCATTATCCATGTAAGTTATTATATCCTTTTGTCGGTCACTCGGTTCATCAAAGTTTTCCTGCGTCGCAGCACAACATCACTAATTCATCTAATACCCTGCCTCGCAAGTGTCTACTCACTTAAAATAAACAACTGGGCATGGAGCAAGTCGTCCCCCTTTAATCGCCGAATTTACATAGTCCTCATACCCCATGGCTCTATCCCTATGCTTCAGGGCTCCCTGTAACACTATCTAGTGACCTCTGAGCAAAAAGAACAACATCCAATCTCTGTGGCCATCATGAATTGCCATAGGCTCAGCATCCAAGTATTTGAGTCAAGCTTATGTAACTCATCCTTGCGCACCAGTTGCGCTATTGTATGTATACTGATCCATCTATTGAGTTCCTGTGTTGAATTACAGTCTTAGACGAGAGCCGTAAAAGCTACCCGGACCCAAGCCTATGGTTTTGATCAGTCGGTAATGCCATCAGTAAGTTCCACGTTGTTCCAACACCACTCTTTGACCTCATCTCATTTGTCAATGTGAGAGGTGCTTACGGCTGAATGGTGAGCAAGTTGATGTAAGTTATCGCCAACCGTTGTTTAAAAGGAGCTCCTTGGCTCTCGTATCAGTGAGAATTTCCTCCTGTCCATCACCTGTCATCAACAGCTTCATTCTTAGCTCCTTCGAATCCGTTGACCATGTTTGAAGACTTCACCAATGATATCTATGCCGTGGGCGCCATCCGTGACGACACCGATGGCGACAATGAAAGTGTTACTGACTCGGATTCAGCGAGTCATGTTGGTGGGGCTGATGTTAGAGGTCTGGGCACTAACACACTTAGGGAGCTTGAGGAGCTGCGGCAGGTTATGGCTAACCCCGCTCCAGATGCTGGCCCTGCAGAATTACGCAAGGTTTGTGCTCTGAGGCTCCTAGCATTTGAATTCCATCCCTAACTACCAACTTATATCCAGGCGTTAGGACAGGCTCAAATGCGTATACACGCCTATGACAGGACCTCAACGAACTGAGGAATGAGCACAATAAATTACAAGCTCAGCTTCCAGCTAGAATGCGAGCTCGGGCCCTTAAGTTGATAGCATCTGGCCCACTAGACACTGCCATTGTCAGTGCAGCAAAGAAATACACGTTCTTCTACCATCTTTGGGTCCCTGGTGGAGTTTTCCCACTTAGCGCGTATCCTGCTGACTTCGATTTCAACAATCTATCGCGTTATCGTAGAAGTGAGGCCAAAGCCACCGCTTATGCTGCTGAAGTCTACCTCCTGCTACCGGTTCATCTACAAGCGCAAGCAATAAAGTATGAACAATTCAAACACGTTGTAAGTGATGACCTTCTGATCATGAGCTCGTAATAACTGATTCACGTAGTTCACCTCTATGGTTAATACAGAAAGTGCTAACATCCTCAAATCTATTAAGGACTCTACTGTGCGGCTCTTCGCCCATTTGAGTCCAGCCCTGGATTCTGCAGCACTGGGGGACTGGAGAAAGCGAACAGACAACCCAGACTTCCTCTCGCTTCTCAAGCGAAACCCGCAGAACCCGCAGAACCCAGAAGACCAGTATACGCCTCTCGCCCCAATCCTCTTCCAAGACCCCAACCACATGGTCATTCAAGGCCTCTTCAAGAATAAAGTGCTCACCGAGGTAGGTTATTTCTATGTTCATAATGTGTCGTTTAGTAACCGTCTTGCAAATTAGATGGCCTGCGTCCTATTCTTCGGAAAAGGTATTCTCACCGGCAAAAAACGCGGTGGCCCGCCTGGGAGGGGTAAGAAACTGGGCGGAATGACAGCAATGGAGGGCATCATAGCAACATGCTGCATATTTGTGAGCCCGATTTATGTTCTATCCTACTGACTACTGACTTTGTATGTTGATAGGCTCGCTTTCTTCTCTCTAACGATGAGGAGTTTTCATCCACTGGAAGTCAGACCAGTATTCCGTATGAGAAGGACTTTGAGCTATACGTGGAGATGCTTCAGAAACCAGATAATAAGCAGTGGGCATTGGGAGTACTGAATCACTTCAATGAGGCTGTTTTTGGTGTAGATCGAAACGTATCCCAACAACAGCCTGCGGAGGCTGATTCTGATGATCCTGCAGGCATACAGACTATGAGCTGGGAGGACAATATTATGGCTCAGCTGGGGAACCCTTTTGCCATTACCAATCCCGTTTCTCCCACCATGAACCCACCGTCCTTCAATCAGCGCACTCAGCCAGCTGCGGACCCACATCGCATCAGTGCTGTGCGTTCGGCAGTGAACCTTGCCATCCCCAATCAAGCTGTTGTCCTCGCTACGAATCCCCAGGTGCCTTCTGTTGCTGCCATTGCTCATGCGCCCTCAAACACAACAGCCTCACATGCCACCACCCACATTGCTCCTACACAATCCCTGGATAGCATTTCAGCTGCACAGGACGGGAGGAGGTCATTTGCTGTGGTGTCCCCCATGCAATCAGTGATGATGTCGGCCATGCTGGAACTTCAGATTCCGCTCTCGAATCTCTCGCTCGGTTCCTTGTTGTCCAGATCGGCCTCTGCCCAACTCAATACAAACCTTGACCCAATCCTCAATCATCCCATTCCCACCACTGCTCCAGTTGTTGTTCCAGCCTTAGTGGGCATCCCTTCTGCTAAAGCCTCTGGGCCGAAGTCTAAGAGGGGAAAAAAGGTGGATCAGGTAAATGCAACAGGGGAAGTCGCTGCGGTTCCAGTCAAGGCTACTTGTTCTAGAGCAAAACGATCCTAGTTTTAGTCCCACCTTTAACTTTTGATTTGAATGTCCTAGTATAATTGTTGTTTCACAATGTTATGTAGTTTCGCATGCGGAATCATATGGCGTCAAATCTGCACATTTTTCGCCGCATTTTTTCTTGCACGATCATTCTCAAATTATATACCCGTCACATATAGACCTACTCAGAATAGAGTCCTGTTTAGCAGGATCAGACAGTTCTCTGTTCGACCTGATAGCACAGGACTTGTGTTCTGTTCCAAATCTGTTTGCATTTATGATCTCTGGTGTGCATATTGTTTGTTTATTACTTGTCTCTGATGCGTTTCTAGCCCTGCCGACAAGCGGTCGAAAGTTGTTCATGTCAAGAATCATGGATGCGTACCTGACCGATCCTGCGCTCGTCTTGGCGTTGAATACCAGTGCTCTCTTTCAGAGAACAGTTGTGACGTCGGTTGGTCCTGTCGTAGTCGCAAACTGGTGCTACTCATCCCCAGGACTCCCTCCGGACAGTTACTCGGATCCATACCAAGCAACTTCTCAAGCACATGTCCCCCTCGTATCTAATGCATTGCCCTTCCAGCGCGGGGACCTCTATGATGATGAATATGATGACCGCAAGTCTTTCTGCTCAGACGAATTCGACAATAGGAGCCGACTTACATCAAATCAAGAGGAGACAATTCCAACTATGGCTTCGAGTCCTATGCACCTTCTAGGAATATGTTCCAGAATGCAGACAAGGAAGGACTTATGGTGAAGGAGGCACTCATGGGCGAGATCATGGAGAATGAAACGACGGAGGTCATCAAAGAAACATCGGCACGCCGCCAGTTGGTGTTGTTGTGCTGGCTCCTCACCTGGTGGATACCCTCACCCTTCCTTAAATGGTTCAGTCGAATGAAATGCAGTGACGTCCATCAGGCATGGAGAGAGAAGCTCGCCTTGAACATCATCATTTGGTTTATCTGCGCTTGTGATGCATGCATACCATGGTCTGCGAAGATGCCACTGTGATGCACCGATGATATTCACTCAAACAAGTCCTGGTCCATCTCCAATCATGCAATGTTCCTGTTGAATTGTCTCTGCTTCGTCATCTCCGGGCCTCTTGATGGCGGAGGCTATCCCCATCATTCACTCAAAAAGTAGAACAGTTGTATACTTGTATATAACAAATAATAAAAGCGATTACATAAGAAAAAACGCGCTTGAACACCAAAAAACACAGCGAAAAAAAAGAAAACGCGCTCGAAAAACGGAAACACGCGGTGAAAAAGAATCGGATTAAATGTGCAGATTTCATGCCATAGAATCATTATCTTGAATCCCATCTCACCAGGATATTAGATGATGACTAATCATGTCAATCACATTCTTCCAACATTTTACTTCTTTCTCTTAGACCTTTTCCTGTACCTCTTTCATCGTGGTATCGTCGGTGCCCACTGCAGTCGCCTCTTCAGGGTTTTCATTGCAACTAGTATGTCTCATTGTTCAGTTATTGGGTGCATGCTCTGATGACTGCATCCACTCAACCCGACGTCACAGATTTTACTGGTCAACGTCTTGTCAGTTGAACCATGCAAGTCCACCCTCCACCTACCACTGTCTATTAATAATAATAACAAGTTGTCAGTCCTTTTGACCATCTTCACTGTTTGCCGACGTAGTGAGTCCCACACTACACTGATAAATCCCATTGCTGACCCGCTTGCACTCACTCCATTACGGTTTACTCGGCACCTTGCACCCCACTGCACTTTACCCACTTGCGCATCTCGTATTTCATCTCACCTGTTCATGCCCGCGCACTTACCCCATCCGTTCACACCCACACCTTACCCCACTAACTCGCCTTGCACATCCACCTACCCAATTATCCTTGCCCCACCCGCACCCCTCTTTGTGCGTTCGTTTTGCACCTCAGCCATATCCTTGATTGCCTTGCGCCATCTTGCCTGCATACCTCAGCCCTGTGCAATAATTCCCCACCTGCGCCTTACCCTACCCTTGCCCAACTTGCCGCTTGTGCACCTTGCCCCACTGCTCATGCCTGCTCCCACTCACCTTGTACATTCACGCCACCATCTCTGGTGCTCCGCTTCACCCCACTCACTCGTCCCACGTGTTTGTACATCCACCTACCCACCTCGCTCCGCCCATACACTCGCCCTGCATATTTGTGCCCCCCACTTGCACTCCCCTCGCACATCTTGCACCTCACCTCCTGCCGCGGCCCATGCAGTTGCACCCACACCTCACCTCACCCGCTCATGCCCACGCCTTTTGTGCACCTCATACCTTAACTGAGCCTCACTACAGCATTAGCATCCAGTCATTAAATTTATTAGAATTGCGTCATGTCCGTTGATAGATTACAATGAGAAAAGTGAAATCGTAAAATTAACAGAATAATTCACACCCATAGCTTAAAATGGGATTGGGTGCATGATAATTGGATGTCGCAAATTTGAATGAATTAAAATAATGATAATCCAAGTAGGGACATTAGCTATCACTTAAAATGACATTAGAATGTATTTTAATGCTGAGCCAAACTAATGACATTGCCAGACACGGCAATGGGACCCCCCAGCATTATATTGACGACCGCTTGCATGACAATGCTTTGTAATGTAGATCTTCCCCCATGACAACGCATTACCATGCAATAAGCAAAAAGACCCCATTACAATTACATACAATGCTGTCTAATGGTGCCTAGATTTTTCTGACATCATATGAGGGGGGTGAGTGGTTGAGCTCATATATAGTCTGAGTGTGTGTGTAGAGGTGGCTGCCATTGTGTAGTCATTGGGTGTTGTGTTTACCTTTGTGTTTTTTTGACAAACATGTCATATGTCTGTTTTCAGCTCTTTTATGTACCCTGACTGTTAGGGTTATTTAATCCCCCCCCACACTCCTCCAAGCCATCAATGAGCCCCAATGACTCATCCAACATCACTCACAAAGGAACAGGAGAGTTGAAATGAGTTGGACGACCACAAGTATGCACAACCACTTCCATCATACCTGACACCTGATGATAGGAACAAGAGGGGCATATGACAACAATGGTGCATGCAAAACTGCACACACACCTTACACACCAACAGCAGAAGTCATAGGACAAATGAGGACATGGTGACAATGCATGCATGACCAGATCCACACCTCCTATGCCAGTGAAAGTATAAGCAGAAGGATATGATGGTACTGAATGATAGTTGGGCTAGTGTGTGTACAACTGCAACAACAACAACAGCAGTGCATGCAAATTGTACCCCCATCACCTGATATGCCAATGACAGGACATAAGGGGACATGACAATGGCCATGGGTGCATGACTGCACCCATGATGTCCTTTGATTTACTCATGATGAAGACAAGGGGGGGCATGATTATGATGCATGCATGACCAGATCTTGTGCCTATGGCTGATGCCTCCTTTTTTTTCTTTCCTTGCATCTTTCCTCACTTCCTACCTATTCATAGTGCCAGCACCTACTTCATCATCACAAAAATAAATGAAATCATTCATATCTTCTTCATCCTCCCTTTCAACTAACTTACTGTATCAGTGACCATGACTAGAGATACAACAGGAGAAGAGGAATCAGCATATGATGATAATCACCAAGCAATCAAGGATGCACTACCCACTACCCCCACCACCTTTCCTGTGCCTGGCCTGGTTCTGCATGGTGATGCCAACATGTGTGATTCTACTCACATCACCTGATACAGCACTGATGAGGATACAACAACAAGGATGCTGACACATTCACAACCATTGATAAGCCCAATGGCTTGCTCAACAGTGCCACCCACCACCACCACCACCTTTCCCCAGGTTATCAATAAGCCCACTCATTCAATGAACTACTGACCACCTCTACCTCTACATGGGTGTTAAAAAGCCATTAGGCTTGTTTGACACACCACTGCTCCATCTAGGCATTCTTTAATGTACTTAGGAGGCTGCAACAAAGACAAGGCAGAATGGTGGCAATGTAATCATAACTGTACACAGCTTTTACTGATATAGTATTTTTTTCTTTCCTTACATCTCTTTTCATACTCCTACTCATTCACAGTAGTTGCACCCTCCTTGCCATTATCATAATCAATGAAGTCATCCATGTTTTCATCTCCCCCTATCTAAGGTATGAGACTAATTGCTCATCAGCAAACTGCTCTCTGCCACCATATTCACCTATAGTGTTGGTGAGCTCAAAAGTGAATTTCATCCTGTGACAATAGCAGGAGCAATGCAACAGCCACAATTAGCACAACTGGGGATATGACATGAAAGGAAAAGGCTAGACATGTCAATTGTAGTGCAATGAAGATGGTGATCTGCAGGACAAGGGGGATAATAACTACCAGGTCACTGCTCATGTGCAGTGGCATAGGGAAGAAGATAGAGAGTCTTAGCATTGTCTATAGTGTAGGCTACTTCAATTCTATTATGTAAATTCTTTGACCTTATATTACTACTTTGTTGGTTTTATTTTTTTGACACTTGCACTGTAGCTGGCTAGGTTAGCTGTAATGAGCTGTGGGTTATATTTCAGACCTGACACTTAAATCTTGACTGTTATATGGCTGTTATGTGGCTGTGATTGACTGTGTCAGCTATGGCTCAGTTGTGGGCTGTGATTTGAATGTGGGAACACCCAGCTACTGTAACTAGGGGTGTGATGGTAGATGTCATGACTTGTCCAGAACAACAGGTAGTAGTGGGTCACCTCTGAATAGCCTAGGTGATGATTGGCCATCAACAGAGATGGGTGAAGGAGGAAGATGAACATTGTCATCATTCATGGGACTATAGGAATCTGATCAGAACAAGGGATGAGTGCTCCACATCACCAATTACAGCAGGAGAGGGCTGAAGAGACTGGAAGAGATACAATGGCACTGGCATAAGCAGTTGAATGTACAACTTGCATGTTCTTCAACAGCTGAAGATGCTGAGAAAGTACATGGTTGCTGGGGTCAAGCTCACTGGCTCATGCATAGGCATTAATTACATCTGAGATCTGATTGTTACAGCTCTCATATAGACTTGCAAGATCAAACCAGATCTTAGAAATGTAGGGGTTGACATGAATAGCATGGAAGTAGTGTTACACTTGGTCCTGAGTAGAGCAAAGCATAGCCTCAGATAACTAGGTTGAGGGCTAGAGGGACTGTATAAGTGTTCACAATGGATCTTGATAACAGTAAGGTTGTTGTAAGGTTAAGGGTTTTAGGGACAAGCTACTGGTTCAGAGTACTAGCAGAGGCTTATAAGATTCAAGGAGTGAAGGAAAAGAAGGTATATTACTAGCTTAGAGATACAGGCAGTAACTCTGAAGAGAACTAGTTTAAGGAAAAGGAAAGAAAAGAATGAGTAAGAGTTTATATACCCTAAGTGATAAAAGGTTACAGAAGATGAGGGAATTATTATATATAGCAGGTAGTCAACAAGATGACTAAATAGAATCTGATGGAATCAGATAGAAGTCCAAGACTATAAATGAAGAGGCTATAGTGAGTAAGTAAGGATGAGTCACTGGGCTAATGACAAAGACAGTATAGGTAAGCTGTAGTGAAAGGAAACAACATGTAGAACTTATATGACTAAGCAAGGAAAAATAAAACATAACATTACCCCCTTAGTAGTGTCAAAACACTATTGAAGACTTTCTAGAAAGCTATG
This sequence comes from Phylloporus gajari, assembly GCA_038090615.1. Classification (NCBI taxonomy): domain Eukaryota; kingdom Fungi; phylum Basidiomycota; class Agaricomycetes; order Boletales; family Boletaceae; genus Phylloporus; species Phylloporus gajari. Next base: position 15,776 of record JBBPMY010000185.1, on the reverse strand, counting down.
TATGAGGGTTCAGAGGGGCCAGTGATATTTGTCTCTACTGTGGCATCATAGTCAGCATGACCATCTGTATAAAGAGATGGTGACCTCTTGATCATTTCTACTAAAGGTCAACAATGAAGTGGACCCCTAGAATGGTGCATACAATTAGTCAAGGGGTAATGATGGCAAGATGAGGAGGAAGAGGAGGAACTGGGTAGGGAGTTGAATGGTATGCAGTCAGGAGTATGACAACATTAGAAGGTAATGAGCAGTGGTGTGGTAGAGATGGAACTTTTAAAAAAACTCACATTGGTAGTCTAGACAGTGGATCTTAGGATGGCTTAGACAGTGACAACAATAGCATGCCTTGTGCAAGTAAAGGTGGTTGTACTCAAGTAGTTTATCACCATTGTAGCCAGTCCAGCAGTTTTCCATACTGGTGGGAACATGTTCCTCCTCAGAACCAAGAGAGGAGCTAGAGGCAGATGGGGTACAGACTTCAGGGGTGCTGCGAGTAGGGAGGAGGATCAGGTGTTGTTGATAGGATAGTTCTCAGAGATATCTTTTCAGGTTTTAAAGAAAAGCTAACATTCCTAGCTGATGTATGGCTTTGAGGAGGCCATGACATATGATTGCCCATGATTCTTCAGAGTAGGTGTTGTCTAAGGAGAAAAGGATGCTGTATAACAGCAAGAGGAACTTAAATGGATGATATGGCTGGGTAGAGAGGTGGTGAATAAAGAGGGCAATCCTAGCTAGGTTCATCCCAGCCAGTTTCAGCTTCTATGGTAGATGAAGCAGTGATAGAGGAGGTAGGAGAGGACAGAATGGAGACTAATCTAGAGCTTGAGCCAGCTTAAGTTTGGTTACAGAGCTCATTTACAGTGGAAATAGCTTGGCTCATGTCATCTTCAGCTTTGAAAATGACATTAATTGCAAACTTCCAGTCAGCAACCTTGTAGCAGTATGCACTAAGATGATATTGGAGTTGCTGTTCAAGCTCAGGTAAAGTCCAATTTCCAGTTTCAAACCCCACAATGAGTGATCATATAATAGAATCTTGTCCTGGGTTGAGGTTATGATTGGGCTCCAGCTCACTCATTCCCACAAAGTTGATGGTGCTTGTACTTGAAAAGAAATAAATAATGATCTTATTCATGAATCATTGGTCAGAAATGTAGTATACACTGGAACAAGTCTGAATGCATACCACCAACAATGCTAGATGGTCTCTGGTGTAACACTATTCCATACTTCTTTCACCATAATCAAGACTTTATATAAGTTGATCTTGTAAATGTTATCATCCCCTACCTTGTCAAGTTCAATTGCCCAAAGACAAAATTGATGTTGATAATTAGCTTTGAAGTAATGGATGACACTAGCATTAAGTGATTGGATGAAGGAAGTTATGTTTAGTTGAAACTTCTCAATCTGAATGTTTGTTAGTTTACATGCAATAGAATGTCCTGAAAAATTGTCAAACCATAGACAGACTTTTCATTTCTGATCATGAAACACTTTTTCATAATAGTTAATCCATCTGAAAATTTTTAAACAATTTTAAACGAATATGAATGATAAAATTACTATTTGAAGATCTCTGCTGTCATCTATACAGTTTTGTTGTTACAATGTCAAAATCCACAAGTGATTAGAGACTTTTTTCCAAAGCAGCATGGGTCCTTTGATTTATCAATATAAAAGAGTGGCTACTTTTCTGTTCCTATTACATTGTATATAAGTTTGATTGTAATGTGGAATTTACTTGACTTCTTGCTTGACATTTGTTTCAAGATAAGTCCATGATCTGTGTTAAGTTCAAGTCAACTCTTGAGGAAACTCCAAAGCTTTAAAGTCATGGACAGATAGGACATTGGCTTCACCTTATGTGGTGTGCTCTTCTCAAAGTCTGGTCTTGTATTTGGGTCAGAGGTTGGAGGTATTCAGATGAGAGTATTAAATACTCAAGCAAGAGTAAGAAGTAGAGACTAATTTCATATTCAAACTAGAGTATGTACAGACTACAGTTACACTATTCATATGAAGATCGAGGCTACAGATTTTTAAGACCAACAAGTGTCTTTGTAAAAAATTACTAAGTCTAAGGTCAGAGCTAGAGCTGTACTCTAGTTACTGTAGAATTGAAGCTGTGCTTGAAATGAAGGTGCAATAGGAGCATGTCTAAATATGGTAAGTTACTAAATGTGGTGAAAGCTTACTAATAGACAAGAGATCAAGATAAAACAAAGTCCTATTATCTCTGGATATAATATGGGAATTCAAAAGAAGGATTCCTTGCTTATTGTGAGATAGACTGGGTAGGATATCTCAAAATATAGAGATCTACCAATGGGTATTGTATATTCCTTGCTAATGGTATTGTTTCATGGCTATCAAGATGACAATGGACAATCACATTATCTTTGACTGAAGCAGAATACATTAGCATGACAGAAGTTGCAAAATAACTTCTTTGGATCAAACATCTCATTGGAGAAATATTTTATGATCTACCATCCTTTAGTGTCTATGCAGACAATCAAGGAGCTATATTTCTGGCATTGAATCCTGCTCAAGAAGGACATACTAAATACATTGAAATACATTATCATTTTATTAGAGAATATGTTTAGAGAGGAATTATTAACTTATTCTATATTGGGACAAATGACCAGAAAGCTGACATATTTGTTAAGAATCTCACTCGAGATAAATTCTGTTGAAACAGGGACATGATTATGTTAACACGATTCAACAAGGAATCATGATCAAATCCATTCCCACATCTACTAAATAAAAAATCAACCACCTATCAATATCTTCTACCAACCATCTATTCCACCACATTCTTCATTCTCATCACCATCACATCATCTCTCTCCTCTACTGCTCCTTGGGAGTATACCTTTTGTACAAGGTACTCAAGTACCTTACCTATATTAAAACTGCAATGAGGTATAACCTCAAGTGGAAGGGCCAACTCCTCCTCTTACTCAAGGTAAGATATTCCCTAGAGAATATCTGGGAGATAAACCTGGGACTGGTTCCCAGTAGTAGGCAATTATCATCTATCACCATCATTACATACTGACAAGATCTCATTGCAGGAAATTCAAGAGGAGGAGATGGCTCCCCTCATCTTTACCCCCAGGATCTTCAATGAGTCCCTACTGAATCTGGAGACTGAAGATGAGGGAGAAGTAGGAACTGGAGGGAAATATAGGTTACCATAGGAACTACAGTACAAGTAGAACAGGCCACTGTGCTAGAAGTAGTGATGAATTGGTACCATGGTACTGATGAGTGGAGCTGGGAACCAAATAGAGATTGGAGAAAAGGGGATGAATTTCCCTTCTCATCTGACTTATGGCATCCTATCCTAGCATGGAAGGATTGCTGATGGAGAAATCACCTCTGGCCAGCCTATAAGGATGACACTCAACCACTCAATGCCTGGGAAGCCAAGGGATGGCAGGACCTCCTCAATAATTGGCTACAAGAATGGATAGAGAAGGAATGTCCTAATTGAGACAATGGACATACAGACAATATGAGGTGGCCAGAATGGTTTAACCCATATCTGTAATAATATATTTGTCTTTATCTTTCAACTCAGACCAGATTTAAATCTGAGAATGACTGAGAATAAAAAATATAAGATAATAAGATCATCAAGATGAGCCAAAAGGTCAATTCAAGTTATTCAATCCTAAATCACCTACCATTGTCTACACTCATGTCTTTCCACTGTATCTTTGGAGTGGCCATATACTATGCTGCCATGGCCATATCCTTTATCACATCTTTGTCAATAATCCTTATGGTGACAAATTGTGGAGAGATTCCCAGCAGAATATGCTGTAGAACACCTGTTCTGACTGAAGACCAGAACAGAGATATTGAATTGGGTGATAGAAGAGGTAGAGTTCCTTGATTGTTCATTTCAAATGATACCTATCATGTAAAGTATCTGAACATATCAATTGCATTGGAGAATATCAAGATGTTGGAGTATGTATTGTTTTGAACAACAGGGAGTGTTGAAATTACAAGTGTATTACACTAGTAATAAATGACTTGTAACTACTGATCACCATTAGTGATCAGTACTAGTCAACATTTATTAATGTAGACTACTGATCATATATACTGATCACCATTAGTGATCAGTAATAGTTATCATTCCTAATGTACCTCATATAGAATGAGTGACACATGTTGATCCTACTCAACCCTAAGTGATCCTGTGATCCTAAACATTCCTATTGACAATCTGAACAATAGGAAGTGTCATTTATTGTTCTTTTGACATATCTATTGTTCTAATACTAGAATAATAGAGTCTTCATTAGAAGAACAATAGATAGATAGATCATTCTACAACAATTCATAGATCAAACTCAGTTATCTCAGACAGAATTCTAGATATATATATGATACTTTTGTATATAAAACAGTAGACAGAATACATATGAGTTCAGATCACTTGTATCAGACTACTTCTATCAATTAGAAGTTGTTTCAACTGTTTATTATCAATCTAGACTCTATACCTCAAGAGAAGCCTCTGTTAAGTATAGTAAGTCTCAACTGTATATACTTCCTTTGTTATACTGCACACACTAGTGGAACAAGCTTCAGTTTCATTAAGAGTAGGGGACACCATTGTTATAGTAGGTGTCACTTGTGGAGAGTTACATGTGGATTATGCAGGAGATGTGAGACCAGCCTAGGCCCAGGCCCCATTTGTTCAGAGGAGGGTTTACAAAAGAATATCAGTCACTGCTATGAAGACATCACTGCATTTCTCATTCATCTAGGGTCCATCTCTAGAACAACAAGAGTCTGAAGAGACAGTGCCTGCTTGAGGTGCAAAGTAGTAGACTGAGGGAGATGGACAAGGTAGAGATTAGTGAACACTTACACTAAGACCATAGTATGTCAATGGTAGCTCTAATGTTGTTGTACTCATTGCAATAGGTTTCCCAGCCATATTTGTGATGACAACCATGGAAAGTGTCATCCATGAGGAGAGTTATTATGTGTCTGCCATGGGGAATAGCAAATGACAGAGCCATGGTACAAGAAAAAGATAAGAACTGAGTAGTAAACTGGATGATGTTTGACAATTTACATTACCTTGCTAACAAGCAAGGTGTTATATATACTTGGTTTGTCTTCAGATTATAAACATAGCAAAAAAATTTCCATTATTATCTCAAGATCAGCAATCTGGCAAAACCCTGGTCAAATTCTGTGTCTTATTTGGTGTAGGGTTTGAAAGATTCTTCATGTGATTTTGATGTCAGTATCAGTTGCATCAATTAAGAGTCTGTTTGAAGTGTCCCATTCACTATATTGTTCACATCAAATGCTATTATTCTTTATTTGCCTACTGTTCATCCAAAAGGGACATTCAAGAAAGCAACCAGCTCTGCAAGTTGCAGTAGCCTCTCACTTGTCTCAATCAGCATGGAGAGACATTCTTGTACTTTCCAGGTGCTTTACTTGCAATTACACAGGACATTGTTTGTGACAAGGATTTGTATATTATAAACAATGAAAGCATTGAAGTCTCCATCTATCACAACAATTCTGCTGTGTATAATGGTGCAACTTTGGTCAAAGTGTACATCATAACTTTTTACTATTCTTCACTTCAAGTGTTTTCACAGGTATAGAACCTCATGCACATCACTTCACCATTGAGGAAAGGCACTTGAGAGATGACAGCAAGCCAACAGAAATGTCTTCCTCCTCTAAGCAAAAGACTAATGAAAACACAAAAGGAAAGGGAAAAGCAGAAGAGACTGTTGAAGATAAAGGTGATTCTGGTTACCTGAAAATGCTGTCACTTTTAACTGTCCTTCCTAGTCTGATGAGCTGTCTCAAGTACCATCTCATAGCTGAAACAAAACAGATTTACATGTATTTGTATCACACATTCCCCCTCTCCAAACTCTGTGGCTTAAAGAAGCCCTCCAACATAGAAGAGGATGAAATTACTGCTATCAACATACTTCCTGACACTCTTAGTTGTGATCTGGCTGCATATGTCTGCTTTACAGTATTTGTCTATGTGTCCTGCTCATCTGATCAACCAACTCCAATAGTGAAATGTGCTATACTGATCTTTTCAACATCCCTATCACAAAACATACAATCTCTGCTATTCTTATCAGATTACACAATACTGATACCCTCATGCAATGTCTTGTTTATCATAACATTCTTGAAAAAAACTGTGCTACCAAGGATGGCTTGGCAATGGGTCCCCTCCATCCCCACATACTTACTTGACATGAGTGAGACTAGTATATTATTGGATGTGGAGGCTGTCAATGATCTAGATGATAGAATTGATGAGCTTGAACAATTCAACCATGGTGAAAAAACTTGTCTAATCTCCAACAAATCATTTGTTAGGAGCACAATTACAAAGACTTGTCATCATATCATTATAAGGTTTACATCCAGAGCTAATATATGACAGTCATGATTACAGATTCATCAACTCTCCTTCACAGTTGTCCAGTCATCCACAAAGGGGTTACCTGCATGGCATGAGCACTGTGAGTGTGCTAAGCTCAAGTACAGGCTGATGCCATGTGACATTGTAACACATTGGAACTCAACATATGATATGCTTCAGTTTGTATTGAAGTATTGTATGGTTATGGATCTAATCACTGTTGACAAAAAGCTCCCTTAGTTCCACAAGTATGAGCTCACTGAATCCAACTGGAAAAATAGTGTCAGACCTTGTTATGGTTCTAGCAGTACACCATGGCCTAAAACTGGGGACTAGTACTGACAAGAAACACACCATACAGTGATGTAAAGATGCAACTTTGTTTTTCTCCTAAGACACCACATCCACAGCTATGGTGATACCTGCCATGGACAAACTCAATAGCCACCTCAGCACCAAATCTGACAAGGCCCTTGACCTAGTGATTATCACAGCAATAAAGCTTGCCTGTAACCAGATGGATTGCTATTGAAAAATAACAGATGACTCACATGCCTATTGAATCACAATGGGTGCATAACTTGCAAGTTTCACACATTTTGTTCATCAGTTGATGGTTGATCTTTTCATCAAACATAGTCGTTCATCTTGGGATGAACACTTTCACACACATGACTGGAAAGAGGAGTGGGTTGATACTGCAGAAAATCTGGTCCACAAAGAATGGATTGACTGATATTATGACTGGCAGCCTGACAAGAACTGTGATCAGTCTGTCAGTACTTACATGACAAACTCTGAGTAATAACCTAAGGTTCATTGCAATATCCATCTCAATTGGACAATGACTAATGTCATATGACCTGAAGACAAACAACATCATTAATGGTTTTGAGGACATTTCTACTGTATAGACATCCTCAGTTGATAAGCTTTAAGAGTACTTATATAAACCCATTATGTGTGTCAATGATCCTCTTCAATGGTGGTTCAACAATAGGCTGAGTTACCCATTGCTCTCTTGTATGGTGTTGGACTATCTTAGCATCCCTGATGAGTCTGGTCTCATGTTATGATGTACTTTATTGACTACAATGTATTCAAACAGCAACCTCAACAGCAGTTGATTGTGTATTTTCACAAGATTGTCATGTCCTTCATTTTACATGTAACAGGTTATCAGGACAATTGATCCAGGCTTTCCTTTGCCTTGGTGTATGGATTCACCATGACCTTGTCTCTATGAAAGACCTGATAGCAGTCATTCAGAGCACACAGAAGAGGAAGCATCAATCTGACATACTTGAAGTTGAATGAATACTTCAAGGGTTACTATACATTTAGTACTCATGTAACTAGTTTGGAAAACACCCTTGATATTACTATCATAGCACATAAACTTGACACCATGGGTGGGATAGGTTGGTGTTTGACACTGTACCCATATGAGTGTGGTGTTAGCAGGTATGGGTACAGTGTTCATTGCAAGACCCATAGTGTCACCTGTGGTGAACTATAGCTGCAGCATACAATATATGAACTAAACAATGACTTCTGGTTTCAGTACATTCTGTATAATAGTTACAAAACTGAAAATGGTCCTTCAGCATTCATCATAGTTGACTCACCCTGATGCAGTCTATGCACCTTATTGAGTCTTCAGCATGTGTGGTTATTGTGTCCATGATGGATGTCAGCAAGGCCACAGATGAACATGGTGTGTAGGTCAAGCCCAAGGTTGAGTTTGACAATGCAGTCTTTTGGTGTGTAATTGTCAACCAGCTGTGAACAGGCAACATTAACATAAAAAACAGATTGGCAAAGTCACTCAAACTGACCATCAAGCTGCAATTGAAGCAGGTATTAGAGTTATAGGTGCAGGAGAATGAGAGTGCCTAGATGTTTTGGAGGTGGTTGTCTATGGTGTGTGAGATCTATATTGGATTGACAGGCTTGACCATAAGTATGTAGTCAGAATGCCAATGCTACCAACATGGCACAAGCTAACACGCAGGCCATGGGAATGTAGTGCAGGCACAACTCATAATCATACATTAGGCTGGTCAGTAGTCCTATCAGTCTTACTAGTACCAACCCCAGTGAAACATGAAAAAAACACACTCAACATGTCCAAGAAGCCTCCTTGTGACTACTCCAAAGTCTGTAGACAGTCATTCACCTGGTTGAAAAAACCACCATGTGACTACTCCAAAGTTTGTAGCTGTTGATCTACTAGACCAAGCTTTCCCACAATCCCACCAACATCAGCAGCTACTGTTTTAGTCCCAGATCACATCCCATGAAATCCCAGTTTAACCTCTTTCCTGATTGCTCCAACCTTACTCTCAACCATTGCCATGTCTTTACATATGTCTATCATTTTGGATTGTAAATTCTGCACCTGACTATCAATAGCTTGCATCCAGAAATATATCTTGTTGGATGTCAATTGCTCTAATACAAAGGGTGGTAATCAAGAAAAGAGATATAATGTAGTGCCTATCAATTTCTTGTTCAGCATACTTGATGCCAAATGTGTCCCATGTGGCAGGAGTGGATGTGGGTAGGACAATGCCACTACACTAGCATGGCTGTCTGTCTGATTGTCTCAACTTTTTAGAAGGGACAACCCTTGGGCTAGGGGTATCCTGATCTCATATGTTGTCACATGAGGCAAGTGATGGTGATGTCAAGATATCAGCATTGGATTAGAAGATGGCAATTTGAATGTGGATGACTTTGATGACTAGGCATGTCTTGATTGGAAAACACATGGCATTGGATGTTGACATTTGTATGATGAACTTGTTTTATACCTGTACTGAACATGTACTCAATTGTATCATCAGAAATTGGGATTATCACTTGTATCAAAATGAGATGGCAAAGGTAAACTGACACATCATTTGCAGCCATTCATTCTACAACTGATGTCTAATGGGAGTACTGAACAACAATGAAAATCAGTCTAAGGGTGAGAATTGAAAAGTTGTGCTCATCAACTGGTTTCATACCATACAGAACAAGATAATAAGAGGTGATGAGTAAAGCCTTTGTATTATCTGATCACCTATGAGGATACATGATATTTTGAGCAACTAATTGACAAAAGGGGTCTTAAGCTTTCTTCAGGGCAACCTTGAAAAAGGAGAGTGACATGAAGTATGTCACATGGAAATCCAACACCACCACTACCAACTGGCCATCCTCCATTATACATTTCCTAAAGTTACCAGCGTTGAAATCAGAAGGACAGAGGAATTGATCATGGTATAACATATTGCTATGGAAATTGATATTCAAGAACTTGAAGATCTAACATGGGTGTGAATTCACTATAGCACCTTGAGAGACATTGGCAATCACTTACATTGTGAATGTGAGCATAAAAGCCCTAGTTGGTTTGATAATTGACATTGGGAAGCCACTCAGAAAAGAAGAGTACAATGGATTGTGTGCCACTACCAATGTGTCCAAGTGTTGTGGTAATGAAACTGAAGCTTGTTCCACTAGTGTGTGCAGTATAATGAAGGAAGTATATACAGTTGAGACTTACTATACTTAACAGAGGCTTCTCTTGAGGTATAGAGTCTAGATTGATAATAAACAGTTGAAACAACTTCTAATTGATAGAAGTAGTCTGTTACAAGTGATCTGAACTCATATGTATTCTGTCTACTGTTTTATATACAAAAGTATCATATATATATCTAGAATTCTGTCTGAGATAACTGAGTTTGATCTATGAATTTTTGTAGAATGATCTATCTATCTATTGTTCTTCTAATGAAGACTCTATTGTTCTAGTATTAGAACAATAGATATGTCAAAAGAACAATGAACAACACTTCCTATTGTTCAGACTGTCAATAGGAATGTTTAGGATTGCAGGATCACTTAGGATTACAGGATCACTTAGAGTTGAGTAGGATCAACACGTGTCACTCATTTTATATGAGGTACATTAAGAATGATAACTATTACTGATCACGAATGGTGATCAGTAGATATGATCAGTAGTTACAAGTCATTTATTACTAGTGTAATATACTTATAATTTCAACATGTGGTTGATGGTGTTTGAAGGCTGATCAACATATATGCCTGCTGATATTGCAATGTTGGTGTCATCATGCTGTTTGCCACCAGGGTTGCTCCCAGATAGAAGTTTGTCACTGTTATGTGAGCTGGTCCCAGCTGAGTATTCTAGGGGTCAGTGACTCAAATTTTCATGTCATTTGGTTCTGTCATGACCACTCACTTTCAGATAGAGAATGTACATCCTTTGAATCAGAAATACTACAATAATATGACACTGATTGATCTGCCCTGATCTGAAAGACTTCAAATGTACCAATACCAATCAGTGACTTTGTACCATTGTTCCTTCTAGCAAATGTCCAACTGTGGATGCCAGTAGAGAAACCCAAACCTAGCACTGAACTCAAGGGAACATGCCATGAGCACCTGAAGAAAATGAATGCAAGGCAGACACAGATGCAGACAATGAGCTGTGCAGACACCACCAGCCCATGTCTGTCAAGGTGCTCATGGACAGCATAACCTGTGTGTCATGCTACTTCTTGAATGCATTGTTGACACCAAGTTGTTTTGCATAGGAGCATATTGGTCAATCCATGACATCAAGGTTGGGTCATAGTGGGCATTAAGGTGTGTCTTTTTCACTGTTGATTTGAGTGTCATGTCAGGTGGCAGGTGTGTTTTGGTGATGCTATTCATGTGTGCATCATGTTGGGTTTCTTCATGTCATGAATAACAAACTATAGTCTGTGGGAGAGAAGTATATCTCCAGGCTCAGATGGCATGTATCCTATTGCAATCTTGGGAAGCTACAATGATGATGTTGATAATGGATATACATTGCAAGTCTCATCCTGATGTTGAGGTTTTTCAACTCATTGGTGTTCCACAAGCATATACACAGGTGCAGGAAAGTTAAATTCTTATTCCATGCAAACCAAGCAAAAAACAACCACCATTCATCCATACAGGTAGCAGAGATCTCAAGAGGACAAAAGTGGCTCCCAAAAACATGAGCAAATACATTCCTGTTCATTGATGAGGTCTGACCTAGACTGGTGACCACTGACCATAATCAAAGCTTTGAACCACTGAACAAAGCTTTGACCAATTGTTTGCACTCAAGATAAGCTCTATCATGCACACAGGTGAATTTTCCAAAATCAATACTTTGGAAGTGCTCTGTGGAGACTGGCAAGCCTATACAGGTTATCAGAGGATACTCAAGTACAGGCCAAACAAAAGGTCAGGACAAGTACTATTTAGTATGCACAAGGTCTGACATGTCCCCCACAGATATCACTATTATGGCTTGTACTTTGTGAAAAAGACAAGGGCCAATCTGGATGTAATACCATATACTCACTAGCATATGGAAATAGTCTTGGAAAGAAAAAAAACTTCAACAAAGGTGGATTTCTGGTGTGCAAATATGAATTCATAGTGAATTGGTTCATGTTCCTTGAGTCAAGTCATGACAGTCTTTTGTTCATAGTGTTTACCAAATCAGCCACCTATTCCTGTTGGGGACATGGATGAAAATGATGATGAGGTAGAATGTGATAGTGAGTTGGACACTGAAGGGAAATGTGTCCACTGCTTGCAAATGTTAGATTTGAAGCAAACATAGAAAGGTAGGATGTTATGGCAACCTCAAGAATAGCAGTCTGATCACCATAATACAAGATGTTATCAGTTTCTTGGATGAACTGGGGTAGAATCTGATGTTAAACATACCTACAGGTCATGCTAGCTGCAACATAATAGTATCACCTACAACCTATCTTTTGAATAGAGCCATCTGTCCAGTATGTGTTTTTTGTCTCCTTTCCTAGGAAGTACATCTCATGTGCCAGTAGAGCCAACAATGAGTGTCCACATGCATGGTGGGTGGCCAATGGTATTTATACACAGATAGACCAACTCACTATGAGGTCATCAATCACACTCAGCATACTTGTGATAGTGTTGCTATAGCCCTTACCTCTAAGCATGATGATATCTTTGATAGCCTGACTCTTGTGCCTGTGCAACATGCCTGTATTAGTGGACATGAGAGGATGACCCATGTGGGCAGCAGTGAGGGGGACAGTGTGCTTGTTGACACAGAGGCATAGAGTGCCTATGTTCTTGTTGTACAGAGTCTTCAGTAGCACTATAGAGAGACTAGGCATGGGCATGAAAGGCTTGAATTCAGTGATGGGGTTGTAAAGGAGGTTAATGGAGCAACTTGAGGCTGGCAGCGACAGACTGAGTGACAACTGATTCATAGAAAGCAACTTCAATTTTGGGGAAGCCAAACTGAGTGGGAATCTTCTTGATAGCTGCAGCTGCAGCCATTGCAATGTGGTAGAGGAGAGACTCAGGAGGATAGACCCCAATCCACACAATGAGTGGGCAGAACAGCTTCACCTCTGCTTCTTCAGCAAAAGCAACAGGGTTGATTAAAGGCTATTGGATAAACTGGGGGTTGAGAAGCCAGTAGATACTCATGTCAATGATGTGCCATTGGTTGGCAATGGGGTGGTTGTAAACAGGACAAGCTTCATGAATGATATGATTGATTCCAGGCACATGCATTCATGCCATACTGGGCCTGACTAGTAGATGTATGGAGGATTGTTAGGCAAGCCATAGAAGTCCTTGTATGCAGCCAGATAGTAGTTGATGAGATGCTACAATGTTCAGTGAATGTTTTGTCTGGTTCTTGACAGTGGCAATTGGGCACAGTTTGAGGAAGTCTGGGTCAAAATTGACATTGAGAGGCATGTTAGGAGCCACTGGGAAATGAAAGATGAGATAATTCCTATAGTCATTTTTATTTCCTCCTCATTGTTCAAGCTGTGCTCACCCCTATGTAGATATCACTGATGTCACCTTCCTTGTACATTAGTGTTTTAGACAGCTCTTTCAGAATATATAGGTTATGTTGGTCATTGAATAATTCATATGGCTCTCATCTTGTTTCCTGTTGCATCAATCCATGATTGCTATCACATGGCATGCTTTTCAATCCTGCTGCATCAATCCACTGTTGAGTTCCATCAGGCTTCCATCATTCTGCCACTGTATACTAATTTGATGTGTACTGAGTGACATGTGCTCTTTGGACCACAAAGGAATATAAAGCTTAATAGAACATCAAAGTGCCTTGGATCAATCCATTGTGTAGCTAGTGTAGTATAGATGGCTACAGAAATATAGCTAGTACATGTTATAGACTTCATTCTCAACTACTTGGGTCCACTATCTGCAGTGAGGCCCCACCAGTTCTTTGCACACATTTATGCAAGTCATCTCAATCAAGCTCTCCCAACCAACACATTGTTCTCTTGTTTCAAGATGGACTTCATTTCCAGCACCTGCAAGGAATAGTATTTTTAGTCACACATCTTATGAGTCTCCACAATGCTCTCACTGCTAGGTTGAAAAGCTTTATAATACTTTGCTTCTATTAGAACATAGATACTATTTCCCACCATCAGTTGTCCACTTGTGTGTCAGATTTGCTTATATATGCTACACCTGGTCTGAGCCAACTGGCATGAGCACATGTGCCAATCAGAGTAGCTGGTTGTGTGTGGAGGCTAACTGCTAATATTAATTAGGAAGGCAGTGACCTTGAGAGCAACTTTTGTGAGTGGGCCACTATGTTTTCTGCTAAAGACTTCAAACAAACCCTGTACAAGAAATGCAGCCAGTGATGCAACTCCCAACAGGTCTTCATCAAGTCTTCTTAGCAGACAGCAGTATGTGTGTTGTATTCTGGTTTATGGCTTGATTGGTTTTACTGGGCTCTGTCACATCTAATGGCAGATGTTGGACACACCCTGCAAGTCAGGCACTCTGTGATCAATAAGAGATCTAACTCAACATTACTCTGAAATTATGAGACAAAATACTCTACTGTCTAAAATGGGATGAAATAGGGTTTGGTCACTAACTCTCATTCAACGTGCTCTCAGACACAGTCTCCACTCTCAAGGCTGCCAACCTTCTTCAGTCAGATGGATCTCATCTCTGATTCACAAGTTATTCTGTCAGTCTGTCAAAGATCAAGACTGTGAATGAGAAGAAATGCTATGGGCCTCTTGTGGATATTATCAACATGCTGCAAGAACTCACTGTCCTTGACAAATGTAATGTGTCATGTGAATTCTTGCAGAAGCCCAACAGCCTCAATGAGGCAGAGACTTACAGTGCAGATTTCAAGACAGACACACTCCTTGTGCTCAAGCAGTCAATAATGTCTCCATCTTCAGCATGGTTGATACCTGTAGTAGATCTTGCTGTTCCCTTTGATTATGAAACAGCCCAGAAGAATACTCAGGAGGTAGGCTAGTGTCTACTCATAGTTGGTTCATTCAACTCATGTGCACCAGAATCATAAACAGTTGTTGGGTACAGCCACCTGCTGCATGAATGATGATCCCTGTCACACATACACACATATGGTGTATGTATTTTTTCTGATACCTCCACTGTACATCTTACAACCTCTCAGATAACCATTAAGAATGACACAATGGCTATTTGATATTCCTTGCAGTTGACTGAGACAAGAGAAATTTCCTATTCAACCTATCTGATATCAGATGCTGATCAATGGACTAGAATTATTAGAGGTCCATTGACATCATGCTCTCATCAATGTTTACCACTGAGAAAGAGCTCAGATATGATCTGACCATCCAGCATCATCTGGACCCTATTGTGAACAAAGTCTGTTTCATCTATCTTGTAGACAGATATTACTACAAGACATAGGAGGAGATCTTTGACCATTAGAGTCTATGTATTATAGGACATGCAACCCAAGTGTGGGAGGTTATCAAAGTCATGTCACTCAACAAGCTCAAGCTGGTGAAAGGTTTGTATTTGATGGTTTTGAAGGATGTCTGGCTCAACATGGTGTCAATGACTGAGGGACAGATTTAGCAGAAGTTGTTTCCTGATCTCAAGAAGATAGCTGATGCTTTGTGAGCAGATGTGGAACCAGATGGCTTTATAAGCATGGACCAAGAGTCAAAGGAGGCTCTACAGAAGTGCCTAATGAAACTGAAGCTTGTTCCACTGGTGTGTGCAGTACAACGAAGGGAGTATATACAGTTGAGACTTACTGTACTTAGCAGAGACTTCTCTTGAGGTATAGAGTCTAGATTAATAATGAACAGTTGAAATGACTTCTAATTGATAGAAGTAGTCTGTTACAAGTGATCTGAACTCATATGTATTCTGTCTACTGTTTCATATACAAAAGTATCATATATATATCTAGAAT
>JBBPMY010000184.1:0-25999 GCA_038090615.1 Phylloporus gajari | reverse complement strand
GCAATTTCCAGCATTAAAGCGAGCATGTCAGGAGCACCTAGACACCATGACAATGCCATATACAACCCAAACAAATGTGACTGAGGTGGCAAAAGGGTCAGCACACCTCTAGGACACTCAGTCAAGACAAACGTATCAGATAGACTCCAGATCAAATAATCTGCAACAAACACCAAAGCGGACACATCAGGAGCATTGACACATGACAAGGGCACTGGGGACAAGTCGAAGGAGCCACTAGAAGCACCAGACTATGTCAGTAAGTGACCACAATGAGAAGAGAGTGGGTACTCATTATATAGGACCCAACTTGAGTGGATCATGATGGATTGTAAAATGGACATGTTGAGGGTATCAGAAGGCATTGACGACTTCAATACACACCCAAACGACCTGAAGAAAGCACCAGAACAAATCAGTGCACACCTAGAATGTCAATTCAAGTTGTACTCACCATATGGGACCTTACTTGAGCAAGTCATGATGGATCGCAAAGCAGACATGTCAGGAGCTGCAGACAGCATTGACGATGTTAGGACATGCCTAAATGAGCCACAAAACACATCAAAAACAGTCAGCACACCTCAAGACTATCAGGTTGAAGCATATGCACCAGCTACCACCCAAGTCAAATAGACCTGACCAGATACCCAAGCAGACAGGTTGGGAGTGTTGGGAGCCATCAAGGACCATCAACACATGCCATTGAAGCTGTGGGATATGTCAAAATCCATCAGCAAATGGTGAGAACAAGCAGGGCAGGAGGACATACCTCTAGAGCCCCCAGGTGAGCCAGCCAGCTCTGACCTCAAAGCGGCCACACTAGGTGATGACCAAGGCACTCAGAGACCCACCTACACTGACAGAAACATGCAGCATGTTGAAATGATCACACAAAATCAAAATCCAGGTCCAGGAGAGTGCATAAGTGAGCAAGTTGATCTGGCAGTTGAAGCAGGCCAATACAACCACAAAATTGATGTGGATGGCATCGAATACAACTGAATAGAC
Organism: Phylloporus gajari; assembly: GCA_038090615.1. Lineage (NCBI taxonomy): Eukaryota > Fungi > Basidiomycota > Agaricomycetes > Boletales > Boletaceae > Phylloporus > Phylloporus gajari. Next base: position 24,988 of record JBBPMY010000184.1, on the reverse strand, counting down.
AACCATATGGATGGTGCAATGAGTGGTGCATGCTGTGAGAGTATTTACTGAGTTCTTAGACTATTTCAATAATGTAATTGTCTATGCCTATTATGTATTTGAATTATGGAAAAAATGAAATAGAATGTTCTGAGTTCTGAATGTTCTGAAATGCTATTGCACTAGGATCCTGAAGTTCTAAGAGTTTGAAAGATCAGCTTACTAAACTTAAAATATGTGAAGCATCTAAAATGTTGTTGTACTTGAATTCTGAAGTTTCTTAATATCTGACAAGCCAACCTGCTATGTTTCTGAGGTTTCTGAATATCTGATGAACCAACCTGCTATATGTCTGAAGTGTCTGAAGTGTCAGACAAACCAACCTGCTGAAGTGTCTGAAGTGTCTGACAAGCCAGTGTGTTATTGTGATTCTGTATTGTCTAACAAGCTAAAGCTTTAAGCTTATGGATTTTGAATATGCTGACATGTCATATATCTAAGCTTTTAAAATTCTGAGATATCATGTAACAATGTAACTAGGAAAACAGTTTTTAAATATTTGATTTCAGAACTTCAGAAAAATTGTGGTTTTCCTGATGCCAACAACAACACTGCCAAACCACAGGCCTGGAGTGCCAATGATGACACAATATTGTTGATGGCTTAGTGCCATCAATGATACCACAAAGATGATGCTATGCACAAGTGCATGCCTACAGGCAGTGGCAATGATAAGGATAGTGGGTATGCAATGCACCCCCACCACCTGTGCACAACTGCACCCATGCTCCTTGCAAGGCAACAGCAATGACAAGGTTGACATGCCCTGGTCCCCATCATGACAATGGGCACATATTCACACCCACACCACATAAGGGCAAGGGTGAGGATAATGAATGTACAGCCATCCCCCACCACACAAATTAAACAGTGACCATGGGTACACAGCCTGCACCCCTCACCACTTGCATGACTACTGGGACAGGTGTGCACTTGTGCTCATACCACCCACATGCCCACTCAACCTCTCTAGCTGTCAATGAGCCCAACAGCTCATTTGACAGCCTCCCCACCCCTCTGTACTCTCAAACTGTCAATGAATGTGACAGTTCATTTAACAGTGGACACCACCACCCTCTGCATTCATGCCTCCATGCACCAACTTATGCACAATCACACTCACACCACACATCACAGTCACAAGAACCAGGTGGGGACATGATGACTACATCACATCAAAACCAAGGCCACAAGAACGACTGCAACTGTGACATGATGAGGACAACAGTCACAAAAACAACCACCCCAATGCCCACATGCAACAACAGCAGGGACATGCACAAGGCCACAATGGCAGTGAGGTGTGTGCAACTGTACTCATATCACTCATGTGATAGCAAGGATGAGGGCAACATCCCCCCATCCACCCTCTTCAACAGATGGGCTGTCTGACACTACCATCCACCACACTATCCTGTAGAGCCAACAAGCCCAACAGGACAAGGGGATGACAGATGGACGACATCAATGGCCTATTGAGAATAAGAGCATGATGCTACCACAACTGCAGGTCTGCAGCCCCAACCCAACAGCAACCATGACAAGGATGGCACAACAAGAGTGACAAAAGAGTCATGGTGGGGTAGACTATAGTAGTATTGCCTTAATACTTTGTATGTAGATTACAAAATAAGAGCTACTTCTACAGAAATTTAGTGGGTGAAAAAAGAAAAAGGAAAGAAAGAAAAGTCCATGCTCTGTGTGTGGTCTGTGTGATCTGTGATTTGTATGCAGTGTGTGATGTCTGTGCTGTGGCACACTGTGACAGGTCTGTCACAGTGCTGTACAAGTGCTGTACAGCCAGGACCTAGATGTAGCACTGTAGCCAACTGTACCAGCTACACAGCACAGTACAGCCACCTTCAGTTTTGCTGATGTACTGAGCAGCCTCAAGGCTACCTCATCCTGGGGGACAGGACCAACAGCAATGGGCAGAAGACCCTCTTCTTCAGGTACCATTGTGAGCTCTATGCCTACCAAGGCAGGAGGAGGGAGCAGGCATTCCAAGGATTCAAAAACAGACATGTGTCCCACTGCACTCACAGCTGCCTCAACAAGCCACCCCCTATGTGGTACACTGACAAGACCAAGCAGAAGAGGCAAGGTTGGAAGGAAGCTACTGCTGCTGTAAGGCAGGATGCTCATATTGAGGAGCAGAATGCTGCAGTCTCACAGTTCATGATGATGAACACCATCCTGGAATCCATACAACTGGTTCCATATACACAATTCATCACAGAACTGTCTCTGTCTGCACCACCCCCAGCACCAACTGCAGGACCTTCTGCTGCTGCCTCGATGTTGTCATCATCTATCTCTCCTCATGTCCAACACTCCACTCCTCCTCCTGTGAACCCCACACAGTTGTCCACATCACAGACCATGCCACCTCCTCAAGGGGAGATTCAACTCTGTTTCTCAAGGAGGAATACTGTTCTTTCTCACACAGTGCCATCCCTCAATGCCTCTGTTGAACAGTGGGTCACATTCATCAAGTGATGCTAATGCCAGTGTCCAACTATTGAGGAGCACAACAGTTTGCACAGAATGTTCCCTGACATGGTCAGCCAGCCCACTTTTGTTGATGATGATGAATTGAAGCTAGGTTATCCTCTCCCACAACACATCTATAGTTTTCTACTCCTGGAGTGCTTGACTCTCATGCCTCACAGCAACTTCAATCACATGGTATGGCAGTGTGAACTTGTGTGACTGCTGATTGTACCTGGGCAGTACCATACCCTACTCCATTATGCAGGGGTGGGACCAGCTTCTGGACAACGTGCATCCTGGCCTGTGATGTTTGGCCCAGGTGTGGCTGCAGCCAACATTGCTGCTTTCCTGGCCACCAACAGAGTCACCTCACAGGAGGCAGATGATGCCATCTCATGGGCTCAGAGACTCACCAAAGAAATGATCAAGCACACCAAATGCTTGGGGGGATTTGAGAACACCATGACAGTTGCAGTATATACACCATTGCAGGATGACTGCTTGTACCCTATCACTAACACCACTCTCAACCACATGCTTAAATGGTACTGTCAGCAGGTCACTGACACAGGCGTTAGCATTGAGGATGTCAAACCTCTCACATTTGACTCAAGTGTAGCTGAGGACTATCACCTCATTGAATGGTTTGAAGAGGCTATTGTCTCATATGATCTTCCTTCCATTCCAAGGAACAAGGTCAACCTCAGCAGCAATGTCAGCATGGATAAGGGCTTGGAGGTCTCAGAGCGGATGTGATGTGTGAGGATGGTGCTTGATTTATAGTATCATTTGTTCTGTACACAGACATTGTCTTATTTCTATTTTATTTTGTTTTTCTGTTTCTTCTTTACTATACCATCAGACTTGATGCTCTTAATTTACTGTTTGCTTGTCCTGATGTATTAACACCTGGGGCACACCCAATATATACACATTGTTCATTCTGTTGTAATCTGAGACATACAATGTCTCACAAGGAGAGGGTGTAAGATGCTTGGTATTACCCTTACCTATTTGGGCAATAGCCGCTATCACCTGTACAGTCATGGATAACATATGTTGTGTGTATCACACTGTTTCACCTTGTTGTTGAGAGGTGACTTACTCATTTATTCAGTATTTTATTATATTATATTATATACTGTAGTCTACATGATCTGTAGTATAAAGAGGGGGAATTATGATCTTGAAATCACAATCTCACCCCCTTGCCTACCTACTCATTCAAATACAGACCTTGGAACTGTCTGTCTAGTGAGCCAAGCAAGGAGTGAGGCATACCAAACTCTTATACCCCAACTCTCTTGAGTTGCTGAGTTCTTCCACCCATTCCTACACCTACCCTTCCACTGCAGCAGATGTCTTGGACTGTAGTGGCAGACTGAGACTTGTCTTGATGTATCACCATGATGGAGGCAAATGTATGGTTGCCCTTGGTACATTAAGCCTTCATAAAATGAGAAGTATTGTTGCTGTTTGATGAGTACTGTTTGCCCTTCTTGCCACTCTTCTTTCTTGGAGAGGGAAGAGAAGTGCTGGCCTGGGAAGACATGGTGTTAGTGGAAAAGGTAAATGTGAGAATGGACAGAAGCCACTGCAATTCAAAGATGCTTTCTGAAGTTAATATATTGGCCTTGCATTCAAGCCTCAAGGTTAATGATACCAACTCCATCATATAGGGATCTGTAGGTCTTGAGATGAGTGATTCACATTGACTTATTTTCTACTGACATGCTGATGTTCACAGTGATGACAAGCAACCTTAAAGGCTTGGTGTTCATTGTATGGAGATACCTACAGACCTCAAGGTAACTGATTGGTATTGAATTGTTTCTACTAACATGTTAATGCTTGCAATAAGCAACCTTGAGGGTGCAGCCTTTGTTATACAAGTAGTTGCAAACCTTGAAATGATTCATTGAAGTGACTCACATAAGTGATTTCTAGTGAGACTCAGGGTAGGCTTGTGTCAGTAATTGATGGTCTCACATGTGACAAGTAACAGGATGGCCAGTACATAGAGCTCTGAGCACATAGTGTTTTTTATATATAATAAAGGGCCATGTCTGAACAAGACCAAACTGTAAGGCAAATAGAGAGGAGAGGGGATTGGTCATACAATGTTGTGATTACTAGCCACTGGACTTAAAACACTTGTTGGCTATGAGGGGATTATCTATGCTCTGTACCTTGTTGCATAGATGTTTAAAGGAGTCATGGTCAATGAGCACAGTAATGGGTGGGCTGTGTGAAGACGACTTCATATTGGGCAGTTATTGCATGGCGACTTCAAGGTCATTAGGCACTATTGACATCTCCACTGAATGATGCTCTTCTGACATCCTGGAGATGAAATCATCCAATACTTACACTACATCTGAGATCTCAAGTGGTGTGTCATCCTTCAACAGAGCATTGGCATGAATTCTATGCTATGTATGAATGAGAGAGATTAGATCCCTCCAGTAAGGTGTGACAGCATCGTCATGGGTTCAGTTGACAGGTTCACAGATGAAAGTGAACTTAGCATTCTGAGTGATTGCTAGTTTGGTGGCAGTCTTTTCACTCCACAAGCCAAGGAAAGTCTTTTTGTGCCTGATTTCACACTTGTGTCCTGGACCCTTGTACATCATGATGACCCATATAAGGACATACAGTAGTGATTTAACATCATCCACATATGTGTGGTGTATTGAGATAGGGTCATTGACAAATATTCAAGTAAGAGAGGTTGTTTTGTGAATTGACTGTGAAGTGACTGCAGTAGATTTTTCAAACGTGTTACTAAGTTGACAGAGAATATTCACAGAAATAAAAGGGAGTGTCCACTTTTTCAGAAGCGATTCAGCTTGGAAAGAAATAAAACAATAAATGACTCATAGTACCCCCCACACTATACTCTTCCTGTTACATGATCTCAACAGCAAACTCCCAGTCAAGGAGAACACCACATGAGGTTCCATCTGGAAGAACTTCAATCATTGTATTCAATAGACTACAGTTGCAGTGAAGGACACCACATTCAAGTGCTTGTTGTATGACTGAGTCAATTCAGCCAACTATCCTATAGTATTGTATCAAATACACTTACTACCAAGAACATCATGAATATATACAACTAGCTCCTTTTTTGATTTGAACAATGTGAGAGGGCACACACAGGGCTTCATTGCCAGTTGAATATAGGTTCTTGAGGATTGTATATTTCTTTGGTATCTTTCCTCACAATAATGAGGTGTGGTGTTAGGAACACCCTCCTCAACTTCAACAACTCAAGCTTTATGAAGCTTAGGTACACCTTTTACACCTTTCATCATTTCCATCATCTTTGCCTTGTGGATCATCCTCAGATCATGAATCCCCCCCCATTCAGATCCCTGACCCATTGGTCCTTGATCATATAGTACACATCTTTGCATTGCACAAGGTAACATACAGTCCCCTTCTCACAAAGCCAGTAGTGGAAAATAGAATATCAATAATATCATAGTATACATCATTGATGCAGATTTTTCTGATTACTAGAGCAGAATCTAGATTGCCAGATGGAATGTCAACAATAAGAGGGGAAAGTGGCTCAGAGAGAGAAGCCTGGAGAGTATCATAGTGGATAATGTTGGGGATCTCAGTAAGAGGTGATGAACTTAGCTCCTTATTAGCATCCAGGTCATTGTTGATACCCTTGGTGCTATTCAGCTCCTCAATAGCATCTTTGTCGTTGTTGGTATCCTTCATGCTCAATGTAACGTTGTATGCAGAGTGTCTTCTCTTGTTCAGAGTGGGAGGATATATCTTGATAGTGCCATCAAACCTGATTGCTGCTTGACAACCAAAGGATAAAGCAAGGATGAGGAAAAGGAAGTGTTGGGCATTGGCATGAATGTTAAATGGGGGGGAGACTGCACTGCCTGAGTGATTATAGAGATGCACTTGGAAGTTGGAGTTGGCGATGGACAGCCCAAGGATAAACCAATACTAAGGTTGGTCCACCAAGATGAGATACACCTTGGTATCTAATGTTTTACTGATCTGAGATGCAGGGGGGAATTTTTCTTTAGTGTATTCAACAATGACCTTGAGGCTGAGCTATGTTGTCTTGTTGTGGGATAAGAGGTCATTGTCAACTAAAATGAGGTCAGGTTTATAGGAGTATCCAGTAGACCCCAGCAAGAAAGTCTTGCTCCAATTTGCCAGCCATTGTTGGAAATACATAAGGGACTTGCCAGCCTTGGCTTGATGGGTGATGAAAGCAAGTGCAATCCTGTTGAAGAAAAGGGCCATCTGCTGCTTGCAGCTGAGTTGTTATGGGTTATTTGGGGTGTTGGAAGAAGGCTCAGTGCCTGCTTGGGTGAAATCCCACTGCCAACATCTATTCTCTTCGTCATAAAGATTGACCAATCAAGAATCATTGGGATTGTTGCTAGATGACTGGGATGATATGGAGAGGTGTGTGGCACTGGGAATGGATGAAAGCAGGACAACAAGTGATTCAAGAGAAATGTCTGTGAATTCCTTAGCAAAACCTGTAAATATCAGGTTGAAGAAAAAACCAAGGCTGTGGGAGAGTGTCACACTAGTACACTACATGTAGGTGATTTTTCCTTGTAGCTCCATGCTGACAAACTTGTCCATTGTTGGGACACTACATCCTTCTCTTGGGGGTGGGAGGGAGCTGATTAATTTGTATGTGACATCCACAGTAGAATACTTGCATAGTCCAACCACTTTGTTCCATAGTGGTCTTACTTTTGGGGTTGACATTAACAAGTTGACAATTTCTCACCAAATATAGTGCAATGTGAGGATGTTCTACGGTTAATGTTGATAGACTACTTTTCTCACTCTCAATAACCTACTCTATCTATGATAGTGCAAAGTATGTATCTTTATTGAAGTATTTATTGAAGCAAAACTCAGTCAAGTGTTCAAATGAGTTGTAGGGTGTCAGTCTACTATCTGTGGTAGGTCCGAAGCAAGGCATTATATGTACAAACACATATACTTAGCTAAGGGGAATGACATCACCTAGCTGCTGGCCATTAGCTTGTTTGGCACACTTCACAATGGAGAGCTGCATGATGTCCTTGCCTACAATATCAAAATGCTGTACATAGGTCATGAAGCAGTTAGTCCATGGCCACTGCTCTCCTGTCTTGCCAAGGAGATACATGATGAGATGAAGTTGACCAAGAGTATGACCCAAGAATCAACATGGCTTAGACTTTGGATTGATTGTATGAGAAAATCATGTACCTTTCAGACCACTGTGGGGCCACTCAGAGCATGCATCAACATTGAAAATGGTGGTGTTGTAGCAACCAAGGGTTCAAGTGCCAGAGCTGGGTGGGGCACAGAACAATGTCTGTGCAGGTGAGAGATCAGGATTGCCATGGATTGGACTATTTTGAAGTCATATTTTGTACCAAACCTGGAGTTCTGTAAACAGAAGGTCCAAGTATATTAATCCTTGACATTGGCCAGTAATTGGGTGCACAAAATTAGAACTGAACCATGCCTTGTGCCATAAGAAGTCTGCAAGAGCAGGTCAGAGATCTGGCAACCCAAACATCTATGAGGCTTCGTTGATACTAATCTGTCATAGAGATGATGCATACAATAGATTCACTACAGTTGAACCTGCAGTGAAAGTGTGAAAAGGCAACAGAATGGTACTCACTTGGTTGACATGAAGGTAGGCAGAAATGGTGAAGTAGTTGGTGCAGGAACATGTGAGATCTGATGGTCCAAAAGGTTGAGGGGTATTCTCTTCGTCATTGTCATCATCAAGATTTGATAGTTTGACTTCTGATCTTTTGCTGTCTGAGAGGGGTTGTTCCTGGGTAGACTCCTGTTCACATAAGGATACCACAAGCTTGAATGTTCAACATTTTTTAGCCCAGTCAAGATAACAGCAAATCTGGGGGTAATAGTTATTGTTGTTAGTAGACTCTGCTGGCCTTTTGATTTCCAAGATGTGAGAATGCTTGGTTGTGTCTATGGTCCACTGGATGGCAACCCCAACTTGCTTGATACTAGAGGTAATGCTTTGCATCAATTCCAGTTTCAGAATGTGCCAGTTATTGATAATCTTCTTTCCCTTACCCTGTCGTCCACCATGCTTGATCATGGTCCCAGCATTCCTTATATAAGTAATGAAGAACTTCTGGCATGATAAAAACACTAGAACACAAAAGGGGAATATTCTGCCAACAAGGGTTACTTACCCTATTGAGATGAAAGCACTAGGACTTGCAAAAAAACGCTTGTAGAGCAGCAAGGTTGGCCTTGGATTTTACAACCCTAAGTTGTGCTAGCATGGTAGCTGCAGTCCAAGGCTTATGCTAGAATGGGTCCCCAAACTGTTTGAACATTGCTATAGTAGTGGGCAAAGTCTTTCCCCCAATGCAACAGATCATGGCAGCCTCAGGGACATCAACAATGTATCCTGCAATGGGGGTAAAACAATAATGGAGGGACTGATAGTCATCTGGAAGCATGACTCCAAGCTGTGCCGCTTTTTTAACCAGCTTGAGGACTATGTCAAGACAGTGATGGATTAGTTGATCTTTCAGGATGCCACGCATATGCTTGTTCTTGTGGACAAATTTGAGGACAGGGAGAAGGGTGGTGAACATAAATGATCTAGAAGAGAGTTTGAGATGAGTGGACATCTTGATGTTTGCAATGCTAATCAAGAGTGAGTGGGCAACTCTACTGTCATAAAGATTAATAATATTCATCTTGTCCAAAGAAAGGATTGTTCCAATTAGTGTCATGCCTTTCAGAAGCTACAACTGTACCATATGCGAGTTAGATGAAGATTGCAAATGACAATTGAAGAACTGACCTGTATATGCCAGGTGGTATCCCTAGTCATCCATTTGATATAAACTCTACAAAGCTTGTCAGTTGATGTATATAGCCATTTGGGGATAAGGTCAAGCTGGTCACAGAAGGATGTGTTAGAATTGTCAGTGTTTATCTTATCTAATCTTATCTGACATTCCATATCAGTCATGATCAATGATCTAATCTTGATCATATACATGGTCATCATGCTTACTATTCAGATATTCTATTATCCATGATGACTGTCACAGTATACCTCATATGTCATACTATATGACTAATGAATGATTCAGAATGACTCATTCATATCATGTGACTTGATATGCTGACTGATACTCTACTGCTCATGTTATGCTATTGGTTGATACATATAGCAGATAAGCTCCTTTATTGCTATTGGCTACTATTGTTCTATCTTTATGGAATTACTATACACAAGTACAAATAGTCTGTACTGTATATAAAGAGGAGCTTCTCATAGTTGCTCCTCCAAGTAGTTAATAACATTCCCCTCTATTTCTTATCCAGTACTTAAGGGTTTACTCTTGTACTGAGATCATCCTAGACTACTGAGGTCCTTCCCCTCTATCATCTATAGGGTCACTCCCTCTAGTAGTTACTACTGCCCCTTTAGCTATCCATTATCTATCAAGACACCACCAGTCCTATGTCTGGTGTTTATCCTAGTAAGTATTCCTACTAGAGATATGGACTATCTCCTCTGTGTATGAGCATACCATGAGCCTATGCTCTATCTATGGTGCTACCATCAGAGTCATACTTCGATAGGATGGGTGGTTGAAAATTCAAGTGATACACTCCAAAGGGTTGTGCTAGTAAAGAAACACCAGATGTTTTACAGAATAAGAGGTCTCAATCTCCACTGAATGCCAGCAAGGACCACTGGGGAGCAATTCTGCATGCCTACAAAGATCTCTTGCAGTATTAAACAATAGGTGAAACAATTTCACCTTAGGATAATCATTGGCTTCAATCATTAAGGAAAAGAAATAGACAGATGTACAATCAGCAATGATAAGAAAGAGTCTATCAGCCTCATACTGAGGCCTGAATAAAGAAGCCATAGCACAAGCTCCCACTCATCACAATGGGAGAAAGGATAGTAGAGGTTGGATTTGTGGGCATTGCTAAACTGGTCTTTGTCAAATTTATCTATGAAGGTATTGCTGCACTCAAAGGACTGAGCTGCACCCTCAAACTGTTCTGAGTACAAACCACCATGTTGCAAGCCACTCAGTGTAGAATGTGGATTGTCTGGATCAGTAGAAAGGTGTATGAAAGTGTCAGGGAGGAAGGGTTCCTGATTTGTGGGATAAGGGTCTGCAAGAGGATCAAGGGAAGGTGAATCTAAGTCGATATCCATTGAAACAGTAGCATTGGGGGTTGGGTCACAACAAGTATGATTGGCCCCACTTGGAAGGACGAGGAACTCCTGCAAGTGTACAAGGTCATTAACCCATGTATTGCATCCAGATCTCAGCTGGCTCATGTGCATCATGATGGTGTGGTAGTCCTTGAAACTACCTTTCCTACAGCTTGGGCAATGAGGCATATTGAAGAGAAACAATGGGGTTGTGACATGTGATGGACTTTGCTGCCTTGGGTGCAATTGAGGCAATATTACTTGTGTTGCAAATGGTGTGGGAGAAGTAAGGTTGCCTGCCATAGTGAACTTGTGAGTCAGACTTTCAATACCACTGATAGAAATCACTCACCAACAATGCAAAACCACTTGCCATCTGTGCAGCTGGCAATTTCCTCCTTGTTGGACAACACCAAGCTCTTCAAGCAGGTTCTCACACCCTTTGAGTCTTACTGAGGCTGATGCTCTGGCCAATGTATGTGATAGGTTAGGACTGTCACCTGATCTTACAAAGGTAAACTAGTCAAACTCTACCTTAACAATGCTGAAACAGCCTGGATGGTTAGCACAAACCATCAGATATGAACAATGAAGCATACCTTGTCCTCAACATTGCTTATGCTCGCCATAATGTTCTCTGTGCCAAACAAGAACTTGCCATGTACATTGCACACAAGCATGAGTCAATTGTAAAACTGTATCAGTATAAGGTGGTTAGTGGGGAGGGGAAGATCCACAATATGGATATGAATGTTGGCTCAATACATGTGACAATGAAGCAGTGTGGAATACCTGTTGATTTTGTCATTCCAACCACCAGTCAGGGACCATCTACCAAATTTGATGGTGTGTTTGTATTATGTTTCATACATTTGGCAATTAGCTAAGTGATGTGTTTACTAGGTGCTATCCATCAAGTTGAGCCCATTGCGACACTACTGGATCAGTTTCACCTCTCCATCCATCTCAATTGACATGAACATCTGTATATAATGTTATTAGTTGATATGTACTCTGTTTGCTGGAAACTAAATCTACCTATTATACATCTAAGAGTAGTATGCCCCAGTTAGTAATGTTATGAGCTGCTGAGTTTTTCTCACCTTCAACAAGTGACTGAATAAAAACTGCCATCCCTGTGACAATGATGACAATGGTGTGTGTGGGGATGAGCCCAACAACTTGTCTGATGTCATCACCTTCGCCCCTGCTTCCTCTTATGCTATTGATGAGCCCAATGGCTCATTTAACATGGCACCAGTCACACACCCACATCCTCCTGTACCATCAACAAGCCCAATGGTTCATTTAGTGCACCACCTGTCAACTCTGTGTCATCCCTAGCCACTGATGAACCCAATGGCTTCTTTGATATGGTGCAGTCCACCATCCTCACCCTTTCTCATTGATGAGCCCAATCCATTTGACAATGGTGAGGCCAACACAGCAACAACAATGTGACAAGAGGATGTGAGCAGTGCAATAAGGAGGTAAGAACTGCTACTTCCCTGCCCTCCCTTACTGATGACAAGCCCAGTGTCTTTAACATGCTACACATCACGCCTATCTTGCACTGTCAGTGATGCCATCTCCCTGATCCCCAGCCACTACATGACAATGACACCCATGAGGCAAGCCCAGCATCCTCAACATGCTGCACATCATGCCTATCTAGTGCTGTCAGTAATGTATCACATGCCACGTATTACCTCCCTGGTCCCCATCTGTTGCACAATGACAACAACTATAGCACGTCCTCTATTCACACCTCCACACCCCTCTGGCTGTCAAAGAGTGGCTGGGGTGCTCATTCAACTCAACCACCTCCATGCCCCTGCAGCCATTGCCAAGTCCAACATGATGAAACAGTTGGTAGGACAAAGATGAGGAGGTATCAAAGGCAAGGGAATAACAAGGTAATGAGGATAATAGCACATTGAAGACAAGGATGCAACTGTGGAGATGATGGATGTAGTTCCAAGATGAGGACACTACAATGACGAAGAAATGCCAATAATAATACTTTAGGAATGAGACCAAACTGAACAAATGATAGCTATAGCAGTACAATAACTGTGGATATAATTATTAGTACTTCTGACAATATATTTCTATAGTATTCAAGTGGTTAAATAAGAACAAAGAGTACTTGTACTGTCAATATGCTTTGTGAACCATAGGAAACTATTCTGCTATGAGCAACTATGGGTTATTATGGCTCTATGACATTGGTAGAATATTTATGCCATCAAGTCAGAGTGTTGTGTTGGGAAGCTGTTCTGCTATAGGCAACTATGGGTTACTATAGCTCTATAACACTGGTAGAACTCTTATACCATCAAGTCAAAGTGTTGTGCTGTGGAGCTGTTCTGCTATAGACAACTATAGGTTACTATGGCTCTATAACATTAGTAGAATTTTTATGCCATCAGGTCAAAGAGTTGAGCTGGGATTCCTGGCAAGCTGCTCTGCTATGGAACACTTTGTGTGACTATGAGTGTCTGCACCCATGTGACACTACAGAAAAGTTGTGTTTGGAAGCTATACTGCTATGTAACATTTTGGACAGCTATGTATTATGATCAGGTTTTTGCTGTTTACTGATGAATGGTATCCCTTTGTATGAAAAAGGAGCTGGATGATGGCACCAGGTAGACGAGTAACTGAGTCTGACGAAATATTGCTTTCACTCTTGCAGAAAGGGAACTCACGAGGTGAGAGAGTCTAGGTTGGCAAAGGGGTAGTTGAAATTGATGGATGGGTACTCCCTTACCTTTGGATGATACTGAGAACTAAGTCAGCCAGATATGGTTGGATAGTATGTATCTTGGATTGTTTGACCACATCTGAGATGCTTTTTAGGTTAGTAAATGAGGAAGGAGAATTCACAAATGCTGCTGTGGCAATCCAAAACAATCCAAAAACATATGGAATAAGGGGATAAAGATTACATTAGAAGGTTAGTCTAGCATGGAATGCTACAGCCATGCCCATAAACTGCCTGTATTAAGGGGTTGTATGAGCACCTTCAGGTTGTGCATAATGTTAATCTCACCTTATGTTTTGCTCTCATCCAAATTTGAATCTTCATCTTCCTCCCAGTCTTCATACTCACTCTCACTAGGCTCTTTATCTTCATCATTGTCCTCATTCTCATCCACATCCATGTCCTCCTTGTCCCCATCCCTATCCCCATCCATGTTCCCCTCATCCCCATCATCGATCTGCTTATATTCCCTGTCAAATCTAAGGTGAGCATTACCTACTCCTTGCTATATGACATACTGGTCATCTTTGTTCATAACCCATAGCACTTCTATGTGGTACCTTGACCAATTAGTGCCATCACTGCAAAAATAAACTTGGAGATGGAAAGCACAGATTACACATGCATACCAGAAGGGGTGCTGTTCATCTCTTGAGAACATCATAACCACATCTCCTCTTAAGGTTTGTATGGTGTCATAGTCCCAACATATGTTATATGTCATGTAGTTGATTTGTAGAAGTTTTGACTCTATGATTGAATTGAGATTGGCAAACGAAATGCAATTGTGCTCCTCAGGGGTGAAACTGTGCTCATCTCCATTGTACTCCAGGCCAAGTAACCTTGAGAGTAGGTGGTCTTTGAGGCTTTGGATGAAATTTGACTGTCAACAAGGATTTCATTAGTCACAAAGGTCAAGACTTTGAGAATATTGTTACCTTGACTGTAGGATCTGTCCAATACTCCTGAAGGAGCTGGAGGAGGTCAAACACATTGTCCCTTCTAGGTGTATGTGCCATTGAATAGTGGATCAATGGAGACTGGTCAATCCTCTCTATTTCAGACTTCAAAATGTCTTGATTGAGTTGTTGTCTGAGAAATGTTTCTCATCTCTCCTGCATTGTGAATTGTGGTACAACATCCTTCTTGTTGGACCCTTGGTATATCTTTTTAATTACTTTGTGTGCATACTCCCCCTTAAACAAGTTACTGGTTGGTCAGTATTTTCTACACTGATAACACACTTACCACTTGCATAGTATATAAATCTGTGGTCACAAATTGATGGATTGACATTTCATAGTCTCCTAAAGTGTGGAATTTGTAAGTATTGATGTTAAATGTCTTGGGTAGGGCTCCAGATGTTGGCATTGCTTCAATGACCAGATCGCACATTTGCTAACTCCTTCTTGTATTGTTCTACAGATTTATGCAGTAATTATGTTGTATGGAAAGCTTGGCAAGTGACTTGCTGAAACTTGCATGTTTATGTGCCAAGCTGCTGTAAAGCTTGGTGTAGCAGCATGAGAGAGTCTTCTGTATGCAGCCTGAGTTTAGTGAGGGCTTTCCATTCAGCAAGTTGGAAAAGTAGGGTCTGAATGATGTTATTGTGGTCAGGTGGCAGCAGACCTTTGAAGACTGGCATAGCACACTGTCAAATATTTTAGTGTTACTAGCAAAAATTGGGAGTATGCCATGCCTGAAGAACATTCTCAAAAAACAATGTGGGGCGATGGCTGAGATCTGCAACATTGTTCAGGAAGTGGTAGGTACTTTCTAGGCCAAAAGGCACAACAGCTTTGAATCTATAAGCAAAAAGAGTATTAGTTGTCAATAAAGAATTGGTAGCACTTACCAATTGTTCAAGACATGTATGTGAGATGGATCAAATGTGTGTAGGATCTGGACCAAATGTTTTAGCACCAACTTCAAAACTCCTAAATTGAACTCATGCTATATATCCACCATGAGTGACTGAAAGATATTGAAGCCCATGGGTGAAAGATGCTCCATAAATGTGTTCTAGTAGTATAGTCAGGGGTATGGCAAGTCAAATCTTCAAAGAACATTTGAAAAACTGATGACTGTTGGGACTAACAAATTCCTCTTCAGAATCTACTCCACTACAACACTCTTGACAGGCCTCCCATCATTATATATAGTGTGTCATGTGTTGAGAATCTTCTGCTGAAAATATATATGGACACTGGTGATTCTGGCACTCAAGTCATGTAGAAAGCCAAGACAATGGAATATTGAACTTTGCATCAAGCATTGTGGACAAGAACACAAGCTTTTATCTCAGATAGTTGTCAAAATGATTCTAAGATCGCATTGTTACTGGGTATAAAATTTAGTGATTGAATACATACTTCTCTGGGTAGTTGGCAGAATAAGTAAATATTCTGGGATACACATGCCAGGTAACACTGTCAAAACACTTGACTATGATCCCATTTTTATAGGCCTCAACAAAATCATCATCTAGTAGAAGGTTGCTGTGGTTCTTTTTTCCCAATGCCATGGATAAGAAGCTGTAGAACAACTGAGGAAGCTATTGTGCAAGGTCATCAGCTAGAAGATAATGAACAACTAAATGCTTTCTTACTGATAGAATAAATGCAATAGGTTGGCATACTCCACCATGTGATGTCTGTCAACAATATTTTGACAGATTTGCAAAGTAGAGATAAATTGGCAAAGCAGAGACATGGCCAATCTGTGCTAGCCAGGTAGAATCCAACCAGAATATGAGGCCAGCTACTATCTTTTCTAGCTGACAGTCATCTGACCTTTTTTGTTTAATGATCTCGTTGTGAGCTTCATTCCAGGCATCTGAAGTATAAAGCTCATCATATACCTGCTGCACTTGGCTGGTGAGTGGTGATTGCCAGATGTTTGAATTTGTGAGATTCAATGAACTTAGAAAGTAGGGACATCTACCTTTTTGAAAGGGGTTAGATGAAACCACTTTGATGAGGCTTTAACAAACATACTCCAGATTATATCCAGGATGGGCCAGTGATGAAACCCCTCAATGGTGAAATGCAGACCATTCTCTGCCTCACTCTACTCCCTCATGGGAACATGAATGTTCACAGGGGTTTGATGCCAATTATCCTTGCTAGAGAAGTTATCTAGGACTGATGATTCCTGTTCAATACACTTACTCTTTGTGTGAGCATCAAACCCCTCTAGTTCTTTGAGGTCAAAGTTTGGGGCCTGGAGAACATCCCACACCAATCTATTCACCTCCGACAAACACTTGTCACAATTCTCTGTGGATGCCCAACCCATGAGATATCAAATAGACATGTTCTTCCAAGGCCATGGAGGTGGTAGCCTTGAGGCTGAGTTATCCAGCTGAGAGGAAGAGATGGGTACAGTGGTAGATAGATCCTGGGAATTCAAGAAGGAATCCAGGTTATGAGATGGGTGGTGACAGTAATTGCAAGCTATGCCAAACTGGTTGAATTGTGTGCAGAAAGAGTCATATTCAATCAACAGGACACGCTTGATTGTAGAGGTTGGAGCTGCTGGCATATCTGGTGGTATAGAAGGTTCAGACAGAACATCTCAATACCTCACAGGCAGTCTGCAGAGTCATGGTTCAAGGGGTTGCTGAGATGATGAGGCTATAGGATTGCTATGAGAATTGGGGGGAGGGCCTTGAGGGAGGGAAGCTTGACCGTGTGGATTCTTGTGCAACTCAGTAGCCTCAGGGCAGGAGGATTGACCAGAAGATGCTGCATCTGATTCAGGAGTGGGGGATGAGGATATTTGAGCCCTTTTCAGGAGTGGCTTGGGATCAGGGAGTAGATTGGGATTAGGGAGTGGACTGGGATCAGGGAGTGGCCTGAGGTTGTTCAGATGTTCTTGAAGCAGAGCCAGCTAAGTTAGGTAGACTGGGCATATATCTCAGTGCTATGAGAGTGCTCTGGAAGAAACAAAGCTCTGTCCACAACCAAACTTGCACTTGTGCGTTAGTTTAAGAAGGTTGAACATTATTGTGAGTATAAAATGTGAGCAGAGATGGAAGTAGGGGGAGGGGGCAAGCTGTTTGACTTATGAGCAAGTGCTAGGATGTGTGATGTGTAGACCACATGTATCTAGTATATAGGCTCCACATCCCTAGTGAGGGAAGGTACTCTTGACCCACTTTTTACATAGTGACCTGCAGATAACTAAATTAATCCATGATCTGCATGTACCTAGCATATTAGGCTGCACATATCCAGCAAGGCAAAGTGCCCTTGGCCCACCCATTACATAGCACCTGCAGGTAACCAAATTAGTTTGTGTATATTAGAGAGCTGGATTGTCATATAGTTTCCTATCTCATAGGAATGCTTAATGCAAAAACTAAGATTAACAAGTATATAAACATAGTGCTCATTAGTAGTAAAAAAAGATGTGGAGTAAAGGGATAAACACATTCATTGATGGTAATCAAGTGGGAAGGCATGTGGAACAATCTATGGCCTACTGAATCAATCAAAGAATGATTGCACATAGAACAGAAAGGCCCAGGACAAGACATCATATACAGCCTGTTGGGTTATAGTCCCCCCACTAGTCAAAAATGTGTAGAGACTTGGATGGGTACTAGGCCAAGCAGAGAGAACTACACAAAAGCTGTTGAAGACTTCCCAGTTTTGGTGAACAACATCCATGAAGCTCAGATTGCCTCCCTACTGGGGCAATAAGCCCTTCCACATCATCTCTCCACATCACCCCAGCCACACACATGCAAGTAGGCTATGATGTGCTTGGGGAGCCTTGATCCATAGATTTGGGACCATCACACAGTCTAACACACACAGCTCATGTTGGAAGCCCAGTTTGAATACCTTCCAAAGAATCACATGGACAAGGCAAACAAGAGGGTTGGTGAGGGAAGTGATCAGAAGTGTTTGGTTGTGCCATTCAACAAACTCCTTGAGACCCAAGATAGAGTCCTGCATTATGTAAATGCTGTTGGTGAAAAGATTAGAGAGCTCCATCTGACAAAGTCAAGTCTTGGTGTCACTTTTTGAAGGTCTGCTTTCACCCTCAGTGATTGGATTTGGTTGTAATTGAATAAGGAATCCTGCCATTGCTACAAAGAGGGGTGTTTGGAAGTGGTCTTTTCCTCAAGACAATTGAGCCAGAATTGATGAATGCCTAACCAGTTCATCATAAATAACAAATGTCATTCTAGCATACTGCCTGAGATCAATAGTGTGGGCTCAGGAACATGATACCCTGGGTCCTCTACACAGTGCTTAACCCTTGAGGGATTTTTGTCTGTCTGCTTCATGGCCTGTTCCCAGAGAGGGAGTGAAAGTGGCATCTCAGGGAGGACCAGGTCCAACCATTTGTCATGGCCACTCTCTTCAATGTAAGGTTAGTTTCAGAAACTCATAGTGTAATCAGTTACTACTACATACTTGGATTGTGGCATCCCTGAGTGCTAGATTGTTGGGCTGCCTGCTTCCTCACCTCTTTCTTGGTTTGAGCAGCAGTCTTGGCTTTGCCACCTTTTGGATCATGTGAAGCACTTATTGAAGTGGATGGTGTTGGTACAGACTCAAGAACATTAGACTTGGGATTAGACTCATAGAACTGGTGGGATTTAGTGTGATAGTCTTTTCCCCCTGGGCTGTCATAGAGGAGATGAAATGGTTGTACTGATTTGCATGGGATAGAGAAATGGACTCAAATGACATGGTTGGGGAATGTATAAGTGACAGGCTTCTCAATAATTGTGTTGGGTGTAATGGAAAAATCAGAACAAATGTACCATGCTGGTACACCTGCACAAAAATGCTCATTGCAGACCCTGCTGTCCTTGGTGAAGCAACCCATCCAATCTTCATGAACTGAGTGGGGTGTGATGTCAGGAGTATTGATACAAGGTTGCACAACCTCATGATAGTTGAGGAAGGTGATGATATTGAGGAAGAGGCATTGGGTCTGAGCAAAAAGCACCATGAGATCATGCCATCACATGAGTTCATTGATTATCTTGAGTATAGTGTGATGAAATGTATGAATTACCCTAGGCAGCATGTCTTCTTTATTGCCTCAAGCCTTCCTCTAGGCATCACAGCAGCTCTAGGTGATGTTGAGCAATTTGAATAAGCCCATAGATGGCTCCTGTTTGAGCTTCCCAACTATCTTGTCTCCTGTGGCCACTGTGTTGATGTTATCAAAGATGGGCATGTGCCAAGTCTAGCTGAAGTCATTGGGGGCTTGGTGAAACTCTGTCTGAGGAATGCACACAGCATACATGAAATTTTCACATCTTCTTGTGGCCACTGGAAGTAGTCGGCTATGTCAAATTGACCATCAGTGCAAGCATGTAGCTCTTCAGCATCATTAGCAATCTGTCCATAGTCTGACCAAAGTTGATCAACTCTGAACAGACCTCCAGAATATCCAGAAAGATACCCCTCTAGCTAGTACAGGTCAGAGTGCCTTCCAGAGTTTCCAGTACTCTAGGTCCAGAACTTCCAGAATTCCAGAATGTTAGTGAAATAAGTGAAAAGTATTAGAAATTTGATATACTACTTATCCTAATAGTCATTAATACTGTTTAGTTTCAACACCATATTAGCTTAAATTTACTAGATACTAATTCACTTACTATACTACTAATGTTATGCTAATGTACAATACTTAACTTTGACTATTTAGAGTATCAAATGAGTGACCAATAAATGTATAGTACTACATACTTGCTATTAATATATTACACTAATGGTATGAGCAGCAAACTTTTGTATTTAGCTGGGCAGACTGGGTGGGGAAAGTTGCCTTATTTGGACACTGGACTTAGTGGTGAAATTAATGGTGAGAAAGATGAAGGAGGGGAAGTGTGTACTGCCTGATGATAAGGAGATGCTGTCTGATGATAGGAGAGAGAGAGGAGGTGCTGTCTGATGATGGGGGAGAAGGAGGGGATGCTGTCTGATAATGGAAGAGGGGGTGGGGGTGGTATCTAATAATGGAGGAGGAGAAGGAGTTGTCTGATGATAGGGGAGGGGCACAAAGTCAGCTACTGAGGGGGGTGAGCAGCACAAAGCCTACTTGAATGGGCAAGGAGGGTGATCAACCAGCCAGAAGTAGATGACCCAGGCAAGAGTGTAGAAGACAGAAAGGATGAGCATGTTGAGGACAAAGATGGGGTTTAATGCTGGATCTTTGGGAGTGTTAGGAGCATTAAAGGAGGGGTTCTAGATACAGGTGGGATACAGACACAAATGAGAGGAAGATGAGTGAGTGGAAGGAGCCATGATGATAATGAATGGTGGCTGTGCTTATAGGCATGTGTTAGACAAGACAAGGTGGTGAGACAAGATGCACTAATTTATTTAGTCATTGAAAATGGTCCACCATGAATTATGTAAGTGTCAACAATTTCCTACATTCACCTCATTCATACAACTGAGTCCCCTCATCCATCCACATCCCTTCATTCTGCATCCCCTCATCCATCCCTCCACCAACTATCCTTCCATGTTCTCTCAAGGCCTTATCTGGGATATCACCCTTGACTCCACATCTTCTGGCTGGTCAATTATCCTCCTTGCCCATTTGAGTAGGCTTTGTGCTACTCACCCTCCTTGGCAGCTGACTTTGTATTATGCTGAGAGCATTCTTGGACTTTGCGCTCATTAAGTCACTGCATCACCATCTTGAATTGTGTGACAGTGGGGTTGAAGCCTCGTTGGAATGTTTCTCCCATCTTTCCCCTGGGCACTTTTGCATGGTTTCTGCACAGTATGTACCTACTCCTCATATTTGCACTGATCCTGTTGAATTGAAGGTTCCCAGCCTGTTGCTTGCTCTCTTACCTAGTTCATGTTACATATCCTCACACCTGGCTCCCCATTCTTTCATCAACACAAGGCCCATGCATTCCTATCTTGCTCTTGCATGTTGACTTTTCTATTGAACTGCATTCCCTGGTTTTTCATCATTCTGGTGCATTCTTGTCTTGCCTTTCTTGTCGCTTAAACTGAAACACTTCAGTCATTGAACAGAATTACAGTTCTGCCCATGGCTTAAGAGTCTAGCTAGCCAATCCTGCCCATCCTTGCCTCCAGCTCCCCATTCTTTCATCAACACAAGGCCCATGCATTCCAATCTCACTCTTATATGTTGACTTTTCTGTTGAACTGTATCCTATTGGTTTTTCATCACTCTGGTGCATTCTTGTCTCATATTTCTCATTGCTTGAACTGAAACACTTCAGTTGTTGAACAGAATTACAGTTCCACCCATGGCTTAAGGACCTAGCTAGTCCATCCTACCCATCCTTGCCTTCTGGGGCTCATTGAGTTTTCTGTTAAATGGTATCCCTTTGATTTTTTGTCACTCTGGTGTATTCTTGTCTCACCTTTCTTGTTGCTTGAACTGAAACACTTTAGTTGTTGGACAGAATTACAGTTACAGTATCTGAACAATTCATTTCCATAAATGTAGCCCTGGGAGCACCCCTCATGTCTTACACCTCCACTTTTCTTGTATGCTCTTACTTCTTGCTCTCATCCATCTTATAAATTCTTTACGCTTTAGTAACTAGACTGATACCTTTTTACATGAAGCAGAACACCTTTTGAAGAAGTGACAATGGTGGTAGAGTACATATTTGAAATTATTCACTATTTGTGATTATAGTCAAAACCAGAGATCTACTCAATGCAAGTAAGACATACCTTTGTTGATGCTTTGCCATCTGATTCCTTTTTATGCTATATCATCTGAAGAAGACAGGCTGTGCAAGATGGCAGGGACAAGTGAAACTCTCTACTATTTGAGACCATAGTCAGCATAAGGAGTCCGCTCAATGTGAGTAACACATACCTTTGTTATCCTCTTGCCACTTAATGATGTGGTCAGCTTGCTTCCAGAATCTGCTGGTATCCATATAAGCACTCATTAGGCCAGTTGGAATATCACAATTCAAGAGTCCTCTAATCCTCGCAAAAGCAAGTCATTATGGATTGTGCTCTCCATCACAGCATCATTGATCCATAGGATCAAGGCCTTTGTCAATACTTTCTTGAAGAACTGCACCATTTCGGAGGTGCATGAATAACTGACATTGAAATGGAATGAGAAGTGTGTGAGGTTCTGAAGACTGGAGAATCCCATGGGTACTGGGTTCACTGAATTCCAAGAACAGTTAAGGTGCAGTTGGGTAAGCTGAGTAAACAAAATGAAGCTAGGTAGGAAAACATGATCTTCACCTGGGATCAAGGCTAACTCTGGATACAGCATGTTGATCTGGCACAAGTTATTCATAGGCTTGAGCAGAGAGTTGAATAAACAATTGACATAGCAAAAGTGGGTCCTGACCTTGAGTTGCTCAATGTTGTGACACAAGGTAAGAATCTCCACCATGTTGGAAATATTGACTGACATCCTGAAAGCAAGTCTGATGACATGAAGTGCCCATGAACCAACCCTAACATCCTCAAGGAAGGCTCTCACCTTCCTGTCACTGATCAGTACAACAACATGATATACATATGGCTCTAGTCTATTGAAGGTGAATAATTTCATGAATGCAGATATGTCAGAGCACTTACTATTTGCACATCCTCTTCATCACCTGTGCATAACAATGGACTTTACATTTGTCTTTCAATGATAAAAATATCTCATGCTAGAGCTCCACAGGGAGCAGAAGGAAACAAGGGAACTGAAGACACATGAGAAGACTGGGACAGCTAGGTTGTATTTTTAGGTAAAGTTATACTTTACAGCCTGATGTCACCTTACTTAGACAGGTAGAACAAAATAAAATAAAATTCATGGTCAGTGGTCAAGGAGTGACCCACTGCAGAGGCAACAGTGATCAACATGACTGAACAGATGGCACTAGGTGAGGCAAGCTCATGTGATTTGATTAAGGTTACTCTCTGTTTTACTTATGAATCAAATCAATTTAGCACCCACAGGTGTGCATCATCACCCCCTCATGGTTACAGTTGTGGGCTGACTGCTAGCAGTAGAAACAGTGACCTGCACATCAGGATGGCACAGGTGGGATATGTTCACACCATTTTACTTACAAATTATGTAAATCTAACAGATGCAGTGTGCCATCAACCATTTGCTTTGACCCTGCTAAGTTCCATCCTTTGGGTATCAAATGACCAATCTGAATAGTCAAATCAACAGGCTATCCACCAATCAGTGTAACTACCAACACACATCAACCCTGAACATTATCAGCTGATATCAGAACTACCAACCTACCAGGTTGGCTCCAATTCACATAAATAATACTCAGTGTTGAGTCAGATCAGAGTGTCACCATTCTTACCATGGTGCCAGATACACAGCTCCCACACTTCAATTCACTACAGCAGCTAGCCTCAATGACACTGGAAATCCAGTGTTTGAAGGCCTCACATGACTCAGAGTATCTCATTCATGCTAGATGAACTCTTGGTCACTTAACTTTTTGACTAGGGACAAGGGCTGGTGTAAACAGAGATGAGTCTTAAGGAGGTTTGTTAGCCTCACCAACAATATCATTGATATGATATTTGAAGCAGACCAAGGAAGAGAGAATATGACATGAGATGGCCAGCCATTTAGCAAAGAGTAAGAGCTCATCCTTTTGCTATAATGCACTGACACCATCTGGTAGGCAAAATCAGCTCTATTACAACTATACAGAACTCATGAAATGGATTCCCAAGTTGCAGCAGTGGATGAACAATACGGTAGATAAGTCAGACTTGAATCACATATTAAAGCAGGCAAGTACTTCACTGGTATAAGGAATTAACTGACTATGTGTTATGCTTGTACCAGATAGGTCCAAGTCATAGCCTCAAAGAATAGTGAATTCGGAGTTTCAAGTGAAGCAAGGAGTCTAATCAGACAGACTGAAGAGATGAGGTCCACAAATCAGTAAGATTGAGGAGATCTAGCTTAGGGAATACAGGTACACTACTGATGGCTTTATATACCCTTGAGGTAGGATGAGAAGAGCAGAAGAAGAACTCCTTGGGTAACCATTAGTACAGCAAAGCATAGTCTGCAGTCAAGACAGGAATCTGCAGTAAGGGGATTCTGCAGTATTGGATGATGAAGATGAAATGCAAAGACTATGGAGGACAGAGGCAATGACAAGGGATGAGTCAGAGTATCTAGGTCATCAGGAAGAGAAATGCTGTCCTTAAATAAGAATATACATCCAATAGAGGAAAAAGAATAAGGCAATGAGTATAATTGGGAGAAAACAAAGGGTAGCCTGCCCCCAGATCAAGGCGAGTTGTAACATTACCTCCCGTCTATCCCAAAGACTACCAGGTCTTCGACCATTGACTTGGTCATTGAGGTGGTCTAGTTAGTCTTGGGTAGGGGATCCTGTTTTGTTTGCTTGGCCGGCATCATCTTGTTGAGAATGTCTTATCTTATCTTATCTTATCAGACATTCTATATCGGTCAGC
>JBBPMY010000183.1:0-26049 GCA_038090615.1 Phylloporus gajari | reverse complement strand
TGCCATCTACTATGCTTTCAGGACTTTCCAGGCCCACCCATTTGTAGCCCATAAATCCGTGGGCCTGTTTTCATAATTCCCCCAAATCCCTCATACATAGCAGGTGGGCCCACCGTTCATATCATATATGATAGTCAGGCCCACCACAGGGTGAGCATGTGGATTGGGAAAATGACATGGTAGGGCAACCATATGTATTGGATATTTTGGCTACACTATGTGGCTGGAGTTGCTGGATACAATATCAGGCATAGGTACAAGTGACAACAAGAAACTCACTTCTGACACTTCTCCCAGGCCTTCACAAGCACCCCTTTTTGCTTATCAGTCAAAGCTTGATCCTTATGAACATCAGGGAGAGTGGTGGCATGCTTGGGCCACTGTTTCACCCACTTATGTAAGAACGTAGTCCAGTGTTTCCTGTATTCTTTTTTGCTGAGTCTGACATATAGCTTGAGTTCCTCATCAAGGAACACTTCTGTTCTGTAGTCATCCAACATGGTTGCAGCATCTAGATGGTAGTTTGGGTAAGTTTATCAGCATGAACTACATGACACAGGTACTTTGTTGTGGTAGTGTTATCTTGAGTTGTGCAAGGGGATAAACAAAGGTGCTAGTAGGAGGTTGAATGTGTTGGCATAGTGAAAGGATGGACATGTGAGGTTGTAAGCAGATGGATATGCCATTTGGATGCACTATAAGTACTCCTAGGCAAGTTTAATCAACAAAAACAAGATGTGACTCCCTACCGTGTTTTGTTGATTGATCCTACTACATTTTGTTGACTGTGAGCATAGTTCATTGCTTCAGTGATGTCCAAAAAGTGAATATGAAGCATATTAACATGAGAGGAAATAGCCACAAATTACACACTAGCTGACATCAGAATGATGCCAGAACAAGTTTGGTAGAGTAAGAACCCATATCCTTGAAGATCTGAGATATTGTTGCCCTCTCAGGCATTGAGAAGTAAATCTTTGAGCATGTGTATCACCAGACAAAGCTTCTGAGCTGTTTCCATCCTGACAGTTCCTT
Source organism: Phylloporus gajari (assembly GCA_038090615.1). NCBI lineage: Eukaryota > Fungi > Basidiomycota > Agaricomycetes > Boletales > Boletaceae > Phylloporus > Phylloporus gajari. Next base: position 25,014 of record JBBPMY010000183.1, on the reverse strand, counting down.
GTGGCAAACTTGATTGCATAGTCTACAGTTGCTTTTCAAGTTTCTTGACACCGATGACTGTGTTGTATATATTGGAGTAGTCACTGCTTTCAAATATTCATTGCATAGGGACTCAATGAACTGCTGTGATGATTCCCCAATGATCCTCTGGAGTGCAAGCTCAATCTCTTGCATGGAATCACTTGTGATGGTGACCAATTGCTTCGAAGGTCCGTCAGTACTAGTAGGGCACCAAAATTTATGACTATGGTATGAAACCCAGGGATGATTGCACTTACTGACAAGATAGCACACTTGAGTGCGCTTTTGGTTGACCAAGAGATAGGACTTTGGGACTGATGACCTGCTCCCTAGATGTATGCCCAAGTATTAATGTGTGCCTACAACAGAGAGCATCTATGCACTTGCCTTACAGTACCTCTGTTGCTGATACATTTTGCCTGGATCTTCTGATTGATCTCCTTTTTGTGACTATGCAAGTGTGTGATGACCTGGAATGTTTCTATTCATCTGAACCACCAACCTTTCATAGTATTTAATATGGTAGGAACATACAGCAAGCACCCTTTCCTGTGGGGAACAGTATAGTCTAGGACGATCCATTGTGTGTCAAGCAAGTGGTAAGGCATGATGATGTGATCAGTGGCATGTGACTTCAATGCCAGTTTGGTTCGGACTCACAGGCTGCTATTGTATAGGAGATTTACTTGACAAACTGAATTGTTGACAAGAATATGCTCTCCTATTCGTGTGTTCATGTAGACAAGGGGGTGTGTGTGGTCTGCTTTTGTCATTGTGGTCATAACCATCCAATTGCTTCTTTCACAGAGGGCATGGATCCCAATCTTTACGAGGTAGTACTGTACTATGAACTAAGTTGAGATCACAATGATATCAGGATGGTGTATAGGAGGAATACTCAAACAATACAATTACTAGCAAATATGCACCCAATCATCCCCTACTTATGCAGCACACTCTCCTGGTAATCATATCTGATACTTTGATGTATCCTCCCCAAAGTATCCTTAGTTTTAAAGTTGTGGGGGTATTGACAATGGTGATGGGCCATATGGATCTGTCTAGCAGTCATCACTAGTGTTTAAAGGTCCAGTTGCCTTATGGTTGCGCAACTGGCAACCGGACTAGACCAGACTGGTTGGCAACTGGACTGCAGTTGGCAACTGATTGCAACCGGTTGCAACCGCTGGACAGCCACACTACCTAATCAGGCAATGTTCCCCTAATTTTCTGTGATTTTTTGACAACTTTTACTATTATTTGAGTGTTTTTAAAGAGTTTTTGAGTGATTTCTATGTGTTATCATTGCAAATTAATATATTTAATGACAGAATATGATGCATAGACACTAAATGAAGACTATTTACACTTGTGTGGGACATGTTTCACATGTAAAACCAGTTGCAACCAGTCTGCAACCAGTTGCCCAAAAGACCAGTTGCAATCGGTTTTTTTCAGTTTTTAGCGGTCCAGTTGCCTTATTTGGACCCCTAGGACTGGTACTGGTCCGGTTGCCTTATTAGGAAGGTAAAAAACCGGACTGGACTGGACTTTAAATCACTAGTCATCACAGCCCATATCACAATCTCATTCTGGGATGCTTGCACAATCAAACAAATCCTTACCATTGATTACCACAGAAACAGAGTCACATTGGCAGCAAGAAATAGTTCATAAATACAAGTGATACTATGTCAACCTCATTTAAGAACGATTAGCACATTTGGAGAGCTGGTCATCAATGGCATTCTCCACCATCTTACAGCCCTGAGAGATAGTGGTACCTGAGGGGAGGTGATGAAAGATGGCTGTGCTTACATGAGTAATGAGGGGGGATGTATTCTCCCTATTTCACTAATTCAGTGGCAATGAACATTGAGTCTTGAATTGCTTACCACTTGGAGAATAAGCTGATCAGCTTGCCCTTGGTAATCAGATAGTATGGTGCTGCTTCATCCTTGAAGGAGAGCACAAAGTGAGTGCCCTTGTAGACCACAACATAATGACCAGACGGGATATCCATGGTTTCTGGTTCTTCAGGGTCATCCAGTGGAGAGGAATCTCTTGAAGTGGACACCATCCCTCCCATCAAGCTTGTACCCCAAGAGATGGCACTGGTAGCTTGTCATCTGAGATCCACTTAGTATCTAAGTCATTCACATGAAAATATCAATACCTGGGCCTTGGATATTTTTGGTTATTGTGTGGACTATACCAATGATTTTGATCATACATTCCTCTGACAACTGAATACCCTGAAGTAGCTCAGTGAGAGCTTGATGGTTGCTATGTTATGAGAATGGTAAACAAAAGTAATTTCAAAGTACTCACTGTTCATGGTATCCTTCACTGACAGCAAAGTGCTGGCCATAGCATTGTCAGCGGAACATACTCCCTTGTCAGTGACATTTGTCATGGGCATGAGTGGTCAAAGTGTGATGGATAATCAGGTTGGTGAAAGGAGTGCAGACAGCAGACCTTAAATACAGTCCTAGAGACCCCAATGGGGGTGAGTGAGCAAATATTACAATAGGAGAATAATGTTGAGGACTCATCAGTGTCCATGGCTGATGGCAACTACTTTGCAATGTGGCTTGCACATGAGGCTCAGAGACACCACAGGAATTGTTGCAACAGATGGATCTGAGCCAGGTATTACATGTCAGGCTTCTATTCAGCAAATCACTTCTAGAATACATACTAGTGCAGAGCTCAACTACTTTCAATCACTGTCACATTGTCTCTGGTTTTGGGGACTACTTTGTTGCAAGATGTTCTTGTCTGTCTTTCTGCCATTGTGCCACAATAGTGGTCTCTGGATAGTGCTACTCCATGGTGTTCCCATGATAGTACAACTATGTCTCCAGCCAACGTCATCCACTTTCAACATGTGAAAGGATTCAAGGTCCATGAGCACAAGACAAATTCAGTACATGGATGGTACATGAAATTATGTAGGGACTCAACTGGGCTCATATGGCTGAGTAAAAAAAATACAAGTGCAAGGCAGGAAGTACTCTCATGGAAGAAGATCTCTCATCTCCTGCCCTAGTTGGTTGATCTGATAACATCTGGAATGAGTCCATGGAGGCTATTCCTTCTGATGACAAACCAGGTATCCTTGATGATGGACCACAGAGAAAACAATACACATCTGTATGTCGCTCATTTCTATTTCATTTGGATTCAAAAACATTTTTATCCAAGGACCATCCAATCCTCGCATGGGCACAGGATAAGTGGCAAGACTTCCTTGAAGAACTCTTATGTCCGGAGGGGAGATGCAGCCACCCCATCTTGTGTTCTGTTTGCAAGAAATTGCCAGCTCTGTTGTGATGCTTGGATTGTCTCAGTACTGAGATGCTATGCACAACGTGCTTGCTCAACAGCCATCAATTAACACTGTTGCATTGCATGAAGGTAAGTCCTTACTGAAAATTACAATGATCATATGTTAATTTCTTCCTCACAGCAGTGGAATGGTGACTTCTGGGAGCAACAAACTCTGAAAGATCTTGGCCAGAGAATTCAACTTGGACATCATCAGGGTGACCAGTGTTATCAACCCATACCTGCTGTCCAAGACAATTTTGTTGTCATCCACAGCAATGGTGTTCATGCTGTTGAACTAGACTTTTGTGGTTGCAAGCTTGCTGAGAGATGCTCAAAGCAACTACTCTACATGAGGTGGTTCCCAGCGAGTTCAGAAAAACCATAGACAGCTGTCTTGTTTGCTGCTCTTCAATAATTCCACATTCTGTCATTTGAGTCAAAGGTTTCAGCCTATGAGTATTACAGGTCATTGATGCAATTGTCTGACAATACAGAGCTCAGAGATCTAAGGGTATGTAATGAAGTATCCTTCCATAATGTTTCTAATTCATGTCAATACTTTGCAGGATTGCTACAACCAGTTTCTATGAGTTATTCGACAGTGGCATCACCTCAAGATGCTCAAATGTTCTAGCTGAGGTCATGATAGCACAGGAGTTGAGGCCACTCAAGAGGGTGAATGTGCGGTGTTGTGTCCAGCTTACCCACAGCCAGGAAAAAACCTTCTGTTGGGGTGGATAAAAGTACTGCCCAAGAAGCAGTAAGTATTCAAGCTAATCAATTTGTCGTAATGGGCCTCCTCACTCTCTTTATTGATAGGTGGCTTTATTGTCTTTTCATTGCAATAGATGCCAACTTCTGATTGAAACGTAAGGCCATATTAAGTGACACATCCAATTCTAGATTGAGCTGTGGATGGGGTTACTTTGTTGAAGAGGCATTGTACAAGTCTTACCTGGCTGAGCTCATCAATGAACCACAGCCAGTATGTCCTACAGGTTCTGCATAATTGCACTCTGTAAACTCCATTTTATTTTAGAAAAGTAGCTGTTCTAGTCATATGGCTATGAATGCTGCAGACATGAAATCAACTACTGGTCTTGTGGTGACAGCTGTTGGAACAGTGGATTGTGTCCAGCATGGTTTCAAGCTTCTGTGTGGGGTTGGTGACTTGTAAAAAGGTGAGAAGTGAATCTACTACTTTGGTCCATTTTTTTCTTGTTGTTCTTGACCTGATTTTATTCAGGTATGTTAACATGGACTATCTCATATTTTCTGCTCTGCAATGCTTTGCACAACTGCTAGTTCTGAAGATATCATATGTCATTGTGTGTCAGTGGTACAAGCACCTGTGGAAAAGAATGACACAAGTGCCTGAGACATGGCACATCAATCACCACTCAAAGGATGTTATGTTCCTTGTCCCAAATTTCATCTTCCTGCCCATATTACCAAGTGTCAGTGGCGCTTCTCATTCAATCTTATGTCAGGTGTAACTGATGGAGAAATTCCTGAGCATGGATGGGCTGACATCAATCCTGCAGTGTTGAGTACAAAGGAAATGGGTCCTGGTTCTAGGTGTGACACAATCAATGATCACTTTGGGGACTGGAATTGGAAAAAGGTTATTAGCTGAGGTAAACATGATTATGCTCATTTCTACTGTTGTCTTATGGGTTATCAGGTGCAACGATTCTATGCAAAATTCAAGAAGCAGTTTTAGAGCAGAATGATCACCAGGAAGACTTCATTGAGTTGACTCAGTTGCTTTGTACCAAGTATCCAGATCTCATCTCAACTTGGGAGCAAGAGGTTTGAGAGTGGGAGCTCAATATGACAAAGCCTAATCTATTCGAAGTGAAGGCTAATGGTGAGTCTCATTTTTTGCCTGCAGCATGGTCTGACAGAGCTATAGAAGTCACGCAGGCAAGCATTTGCTTACATCTTGCCAAAGAGGATGCTATCACCACAAGTAAATCTACTCAGCCTCCTTTGCACACGGATGTGACTCCAAATATCCTTATAGACGTGGGGATTGAACTAGAAGACCAGCAATGAGTTTCATTCCTTTGATTGTGACACTTTAGTAGCAGCTTACCTGGTCTAAGGCAATGTCTGGTTGCAGAGACCACAAGGCTTGGTCAGCATGCCACTGATACACAGAAAGCACAGCTCTTGAAATGATCTAATGCACTCATGTTTCAGATCAAAGTGTGGGCAAAAATACAGACTCTTTTCATCCCTAGAGTTGCTGGCCTATGAGTGGCAACAGTGACAGAATCCATGCATGATCCCTCAACCATGCTTCTGCACCCTGAAAACTTTGCACTACTTTTGCCATCTGCAATCTCCCATCACATGGTCTGTGATCAAACACTTGAGCACATTGAATGGAAGCTCCAAGAAGTGTTGAGAATGATGCTTATGCAATCATTCAGACATTAGTCAGCATTGATTAGATGCTAGATCATGCTTATCTTCTTATCTATCTTATCATTCTAGTAAGCATGATTACACACAATCCTATCTTAACAGATCATTATGTTTTCTATATGACACTGCTTATGTTTTGCTATTGGCTATTACTAATAGTACAATAAGAGAGTTTACTGCCATTAGCTGTTATTGTTCTACGTATTTAGAACAACCATATAGATACAAACACAATATACTGTATATAAGGAGGAGCTCCTACCTAGTTGCCTCTCTAACAGAATATCCATCTCTGTTCTTTGCACCAGCACTACTGTTGCTCTACCCTATCCTTGATTACCACCTCAAGTATCTTCTACTAAGTGAGTATTCCCACTTAGCTCATTTCCTCTACTGTTTGGAGTCTACCACTCCAAAAGGTTATGAGCCCTGTCATCTAGACAAGGGAGTCTATCTTTCACTAGCACTTTTTATGATGCCTCCCTCTGTCTCACATGCAGGAGATTCATGGTGGTTGCTAGACCTTTTATTTCTTTATACTTTGTTCACAAACCTATATAATAGCCTTGAATTGGCTGTAATGGTGGAGCTAATGGCTCACTGCCTCCTGTTCACTTTTGAACAAGGATTTGCTGTTTTCCAGAAATGATCTGAGACTTTAATTATAATTGCTCATATTAAGAGTCGAACCCATACTCATGAGCTAATGCTGATGGTGGCTTCAAGCAGACTCATACCACCCTCAGTAAGTAACAGCATCTCAGGATCACAAACCTGAGGCACACCACCTCAAGACACTTGTGTAACTCCCAAAGAGTCTTTGGAGAATCCTGTGGAACCCCCTTTAAAAGAGGAGAACCCTACACCAGAAACTTCTGGTAGACCCCCTCAGTACAAACATCATACTAGACCAATTAGACATACTCATCTAGTCAAACCAGGAGTCCCTTTTGAGATTCCCTACCCTATTTGCCACAGTGCAATAGAAAGAGCAGAGATCCACTGTCATGGTGAGACAGATGTTGTCTGAAGGGGACCTGATGACAACTTACTTGACCATCAGTTCATACCCTTTGAATTCTTCAGAGTCATTTGAAACCAAGGACAGCCCACCACTCACACTCCCATCTCTCCACCAAACACTCCTATTGTTCAAGCTCTTGTTCACAGCCAGAGAGGCTACAGTCCTTAATAGCCTCCACTCCATCCTCACCCTCACAGCCTAATGAACACTCCAGCATAGACTTGAATAGGAACAAGCTGCCACAATCAACCCCACCTTCCTCTCTGTCCCTGCAGTACCTGCTGTCACCTCAAATGGTGGTGAGACTTGAAACCCTCCTACTATAAGAGGATCCTCACAGGATGATAGAGGGGTTGTTCAGACAGTGGCTCTTGGAGCCCCCCAGCTTGGCAACTTCGAAAGCTCCAATTTGAATGGAGCAAGCCATCTAGAAGTCCCTGCAAGCACTGGCCATGCTAGGTGGGGCACCACTTGTAGACATAGGGGGGGAGTTCCTCCAACACCTCTTTAGTGGTGAGCTTATGCAAGTTCGACCCTAGGATCTGGATTGCTTCCTACAAGTTTGGGTCAAGGAGCAACAGACAATCAGCAACATCCTAACCTGTCAAGAAGATGGAATGCTCCTATTTGCCCACTTCCACCAGCTGCCTTGCCTCCTTCCTCTTCACCACCAACCCATAATGAAGAGGGAAGTCAAGGTGGATCATCTTCAGATTGCCAAGATAGAGCTAGGACCAACCTACCCTCAGCTCCACCACCAGATCAGTCAAGAGAAGATACATTATTATTTTGGGATGGTCTACCCTTTCCAGATTCAGAACTGTGAGTCCAGGGTGAAACACTCTGTCTGTGCTCTCTTGTACTGGATAGAGTCCATAGGCAAAGCCTATGAGGGTGCTGGTTGGGCGTTCCCAACCACATCTTATGAAGATGTGGCTTACTATGTGGTGCAAGACCAAGGCTGGGAGATTTTTTGTATGGACATTTTTCCTCCATCATATGTGAACTTTTTATTTATAAAGTCAAAAAACCCTAACTACATGTCTAAAGACAAGGCTTGGTTAGAAACAGCAGATGGAGATGGAACAGAGGAGAACCTGTGGAAGAGTATGGAAGGAAAGTAGGAATGGGAGGAAGACAGTAGAATGAGTGCTTCAACAAGCACTACTGGGCACTCATGAAAGAGAGAACACCTGAGATTTTCAAAAAATCCTTGGCAATCAAGAAGCTGATACTTGAACATGCAGGGACAGCTTCTGAAGATGATGTCTACTTTGGCCTCTCAATGCAAACAAAGAATAAAGGACATACTGAATTCCTTTCCTGAGCTAACCAACTTGGAAAGAGATGTACTGTTGAGCAAGGCAAAGAAAAACAAAGAACTCAAAGACACACTTAGTATCTACAGTAGCACTTCTTTACATCCTCTTTAGCCTATGGACAATTTTCATGGAGAAACTTCATATTTAGAAGATTACAATGATATGAAAACCTTTGTACAACTCAATGCTTGGAACAATATTCATATTATAGATATTCCTTTCGAGACAACCTCTACAAAGGTTTTGAATCACAAAAGAGATGGAAGGGTTATTACTCTTAAAAACCCCCATTACTTTGAATACTTGCATTTCAAAGCATTTGAAAGACATAGTTCCAATCCTATCATCATTAATACTTTTTCATCTCCTTCTCCAAGGACAAAAGAGGATTGAAGAAACTACTGAGACGCTATTAAACCAATCAGGTTTAACAAAAAGGGGTGACAAACTCTTCTTTGGTTGTAAAATCAAAGAAAAAGACCAACTTGGGTTCCACACCCACAGGATTTTCCACTTCCAGATTCTTCAGAAGGAGAAGACAAAACACAAGAAGTACCATCTGAATTTAATCTATTGTCTCACATTTATGAAGAACTATTTGCTGAATATGGTTTGATAGACATCATCCAATTTCTCTAAATGGCAGCAATCACCATACCTTCTGACTTCAAAACCAACAACACCATCATCACTTGCATACCTATTCTCAAAGGTCCTACCAATTATCCCATATGGAGTGTATGTCTCCAATCTGTTCTCCAATCTCTTTCTGTATGATCCTGGATTTCTGGGACCACCACTTTTGCTGGAATGGTTAATGCCGATCAAGGAAAGTGGGAAGTCATTGATAAAAGAGTGTGTGGCATTATTGCCAACACAATCAGTGATGCATTTATTCATCATGTGTCATATGATTACACTGATGCTGCTGTTAAACCCTCAGTTGCAAAAGCAATCTGGGAGAAGATGCAATCATTGTTTGCATCGCAAGGTTTGGCTGGACAGTTTCATCTGTTCCACCAAGCAAACTGGATTACTATTAATCTGAGAATGGCAAGTGAGGACATCAATTGTGTCACTTTGCTTTTCAATCAGATGAAAGATGCTGGTCTAGTTCTTCCTGACTCCTTTAAAGCAATGTTCCTTTTGGAACAGCTTCCAGGAGACATGTATCAGTTCTGTTCAACTGTGGCACTCACCACAGAGATCATCAACTTTATAGTGGATACCATAACCACCAAAATCTTAGCAGAAGTTTCAATGCTTGCATCAAGATGTAATCTAAAAACCAGAATCTCAAACATGGAAGCAAACACACCTCCCACTTCTCAACAGGTGAGCACTGTGAATTGAACCAATGTAATTCACAAGGGACCCCCCACTTATAAAAAATGGTGTCCTTATAAGGCTAGTGGTTTTAAACAAAACCAACCCTCTGGAAATAGTGGTCCAAGCAGATGCACTAAATTTCAAAGGAGACCCACTTCCTTTAAGAACAAAAAGGAAGCTAGCTGAGCTGATTTTGAGATGAGAAAACAGAACAAAGGGAAAGGAAAAGCACCCACTACCAATATGGTAGATGGAGAACAAGGTTTTATCCACAAAGTAATCATAGAAAGTGAAACTGATGAATTAAATGAAGCAGAAGAAGCACATTGGAATGAGGATATGCCACCTTGGCCTGAAACTCCAGAAGGGATTATCCTCAACCTGGAGGAACCTCCAGAGAACATGGATACATGGGAAACAGGACACAAAGATTCAAGTATGGATGATGTTTATCATTCTTCCTTTCGAAGGAGCTCCTCTTTCTAACTCTGAGATGAAAGAAGGAGCAGAACCTTCTTGGATACTGATCAAAGATGATTGAGACACAACACCAAAGCAAGAGAACACTTCAAAACAAACCAAGAAAAGAAAGGAAAAGAAGAAGAAGGGGACAGTAATTGCTATTGGAGGTTTGATCTCTCAAAGAAATTATTTTAACAATCATAGTGCTCTTCATGCATCAAAAATTCCTTATACAGACACAGAAGCATTTCATGCTTCTGCTCATATACAACATGTGTATGAAGAACCAAGAGGTAACTCACAGGGTTGTTCAAAGCAACAAACTTACAAGTTATTCATAGACAATCCTACTCACGAGGGATATGTTCCATTGAGAGGACCTCATATATATGAGAGATTGGACTATGATGATGATGATAGAGTAACCTCCTATGATGAAGAGAGCAATGAATACCTTTGCTACTATCTTGGAGAAGAATCTCCAAAGAGTGATTTCTCTAAGAATCATTGGATGATTGATAGTGGATGCACACATCATTCATCACCATTTATAGATGACTTTTTTCATCTAAATTCACATTCTAAAAAGGCATCCATCACAAACAGAGATTCATCTCCATTATACGGACCAGGAATAGTTCTTCTAAAACAAACAGATGGTACAATTGATCTAACAATTGTAACATTACATGATGTTTGGTATGCTCCACATATGGTGAACAGACTTTTGTCTGTTCCTTCATTAACAGACCACAGCTTTTTCTGTGAGATAACATCAAAAGAATCCAGTATTTGGGACAAGAGAGGATGTGAAGTGATTCAGGCAACTGCCTCATCACCCACTAACAACCTTCATTGGTTCCAGTCAAATATGATTACTCCAATGATAGGATCTGTAACCTCTTTTGTGGATCTCCATTCTTATCAGATTTGGCATCAGTGTTTTGGTCATACTTCCAAAAATGTTTTGAGACATGTACACACAAATCTAACCAGAGTTTCTCAACTTCAAGAAACATCCCAGAACATTCCCTGTAAAGGATGTTCTTTGGACAAAATGCCTGATCACACCTTTCCTCAATCCAATAAATGAGCATCTTGTCCACTTGAACTGGTTCATACAGATTTAGTTGGCCCAATGCCAATTGAACCACGTTCACATGTGAAGTTTATTCTCACATTCATTAATGATTACTCTGGGTATGCATTAACTTCCTTCTTGCAGGTCAAGTCAGATACATTTTGGCATTTTTCTAACATAGTATCTTGGGCTAAGACTGTTATGGGTCATAAATTAGCTGCTGTCCATTCAGACTGAGGGGGGGAATTCATGAGTCATGAGTTTCAAATTTTCCTCACTTCCAGAGGTGTTACTTATCAAACTTCAACCCCCCATATGCCTTAGCAAAATGAAAGAGCTGAGAGATTTAATCATACCATATTGGAAAAAGCTGAAGCAATGCGTCATCATGCCTGTCTGCCAAAACTATTTTGGCAAGACATAGTGGAAACTTCCATCCACATCTATAATAGGCAACCCATGAGATGTCACAATTGGAAAACTTCCATAGAAATCTTCAAATCTTATAGGAAGAAATCAGATGCTTCTTACTTCCTTGTCTTCAGATGTAAAGCTTACATGTTCATTCCTCCTGAACAAAGGCCTGACAAACTGTCACCCAAATCAGAGGAAATGACATTTATTGGATATGAACCAAACACAAAAAGATGGTGTTTCTGGTCAAAAATAAAACATCATGTTGTCATATCTACTCATGCCATTTTTGATGAAAATAGTTTTCTGTGGTGTTTCAAAGATCAAGAAGGTGGACCTGCCCCTATTCCCATGATGGATGAATAAGATTCAGGAACCTGAATGACCTAGATCACTAAATCACTATGAATACTTTTATGTCTCAATAGGACCTGATCAGGAGGAACCACCTCCAGAAGATCCATATGTTTAGTATCATGGTGAATCATTTAGACCATACTTTTTCCCTGATCCATCTGAATCATCAGATGATCATGATAACTGACCAGAGTCAAGACATTCTCCCAAAGAATAATCTCAAGAAAGAGAAGAACTTCTTGAGAGGGATCATCATCCTCTGAACAACGTTTAACTCCTATGAGACCCAGAATTAAACATGGAGAACTGGACAGTCAAAAGACTGGAGTCCAAGATGTGCATCAGTACAAAATATATCTTGTTCAATCACCATCAACTCCACCATCTCTGCCAATCCCACCATCACCAGTGTGGCAAGTGCCAGCTCCATATAGGAGAAATTGGCTACCTCCTAGACAAGGAGAGACTGAAACATTAACCAAGTTCAGAAATCATCCTCATCACTATCACCCAATGAGAGAAGAATGAACCACAACTCAAGAAACAGTGAAAGTAAGATAGGAAAGACAATTACAACATGTTCCTAGACCAAGAGTCATCCCAGATAATGCATATGTGGATAGATCACCTGTCAAAATTGAAAGTGATATCAATGAAGGACTAGAACTAATCCAGGAGGAGCAAACTCCTTAAATAGAGACTCAGAATGTTCCAGAAGAGGATGATGATATGGAAAATCTTTACAGCAGTGTTTGGTATAGAAACCAAATGTCTAATGCTGTTCAAATCTTGGATTGCATTGTTCCTAAACAATACTGAGATGTAGCAAAGCTACCTTGAGATGAACAAACAGAATGGAACAAAGCAATAAAAATGAGATTATGTCATTAAAAGAAAGAAAAGTATGGGAACTGGTAGATCTACCAAAAGGTAGAAAACCCATAAAGGGTAGATGGGTTTTTGTAATTCATCCTGGAAACAGAGTAAAAGCAAGGTTCATGGCAAAAGGCTTTACTCAAGTTTTCAGAATAGACTATGAAGAGACATTCTCTTCTGTGGCATGGTTTGAAACCATTCTTCTAATGTTTGCACTAGCTGCACTCCATGACTGGGAAATGGAAGCACTAGATGTTAAAACAGCCTTTCTCTTCAGAGATTTAGATGAAGAGATCCATATGACTCAGCCAGAGTGATTTGTAATAAAGGGCCAGGAATCAAAGGTCTGTCAACTTAAAAAGGCCATCTATGGCTTGAAGCAAGCTGTGCTTCAATGGAACAAGCAGCTAAATCTATCTCTTATCAAGATGGGTTTCAAAAGATGCATCTCAGATACAGGCATCTATATAAAGTTCATTGGCAAGGATATTATTATTATTATCATTTATGTTGACAATGCTCTCTTTTTGGGTAGTAACAGAAAACAAATCCTCAATCACAAAAAGACATTCATGTCTAAATGGGAAAGCCATGATCTTGGAGAAGCCAAAGAATATCTTGGCATGAGAATCATGAGAGATCACAAAAAGCGAATTTTAATCCTTGATCAATGCACATATGCAAATAAGGTTGTAAGACACTTTGAACAAGAGAACTGTAAGGAAACTGATGTACCCTTACCAACTGGATATTCACCACATCCTAAACAAGGACAAGTGAATGCAGTTCTTTGAAACAAATATCAATCAGTGATTGGATCACTGCTATATATAATGCTAGGAACAAGACCAGATCTAGCATATTCAGTTATAAAAATGTTGCAATTTTCAGCAAATCCATTGGAAGAACATCTGATGAGAAGCATGCAAGTTGTCCGATATCTTGCACACTCCAAGAAATTATGCATAAGATATTCTGGAGATGGAAGTAGAACAGGACTGATCACCTATTCTGACACAGACTGGGCAGGTGACATAGAAACATCCAGATCTACTACTGGATATGCAATGTTTCTGGCAAATGGTATTGCATCCTGGTTGTCGAGAAGACAAAGAAGAGTTCATCTCTCTTCAACCAAAGCAGAGTACTGTGGAATGACAGAATGCGCCAAGCAAATCCAATGGATAAGAAACATCTTTGAAGAACTGAGACTACCCATCAATCACATACTATTGTGCATTGATAATCAAGGATCTATTTTCATAGCATCCAATCCAGTTCAGGAAGAAAGAATGAAACATATTCATATTCCTCAACACTACATTCATGAAGCAGTAGAGTTTGGAGAAGTTGAACTGTTTTATGTTCCTTCTAGCCAACAATTCACAGACATTTTTACAAAAAATTTGAGTAAAATCAAATTCATACAGGGATGAAATAGCCTTGCCCTTACACAGTTCCCAACATGAACAGTGAGGAGGAGTGTTGAGAATGATGTTTATGCAATCATTCAGACATTAGTCAGCATCGATTAGATGCTAGATCATGCTTATCTTCTTATCTATCTTATCATTCTAGTAAGCATGATTACACACAATCCTATCTTAACAGATCATTACATTTTCTATATGACACTACTTATGTTTTGCTATTGGCTATTACTAATAGTACAATAAGAGAGTTTACTGCCATTAGCTGTTATTGTTCTACATATTTAGAATAACCATACAGATACAAACACAATGTACTGTATATAAGGAGGAGCTCCTACCTAGTTGCTCCTCTAACAGAATATCCATCTCTGTTCTTTGCACCAGCACTACTGTTGCTCTACCCTATCCTTGATTACTACCTCAAGTATCTCCTACTAAGTGAGTATTCCCACTTAGCTCATTTCCTCTACCATTTGGAGTCTACCACTCCAAAAAGAAGGTCAGGTGCATGATGCCCTGAATGAACTACAGCAAGCACTGCAATCATGGACCTACATGCTCAGGTTTAAGGACTGTTTCTTATGGGGGCAAGGTGCAAATACATGTGCATGCAATTGCCTCAAAAACATTGATGCCAAGATACATGCAAGCGCCAGCAGATACTGAGCAGTGCATCATGCACTTGTAATCCTTGGAGACTTCTTAGGCAAGGTCAGGTGGAAAAATTGGCTTCGTCACCTGGTAGATGAAGATATCCGAGCAATGACAGAGAGAGCAGATGATGCATGCAGTGAGGGCCAGTGGAGGTTGTTGTGAATATGGTTGGTTTGTGGGTATTCAGAAGGTCATGTGGAGGATGATGATGACACTAGTGTGCAAGACAGTGAGTACATTTTCAGACAGTTAAACATGCTATATGAACAGAACAACAGCAATCCGTATTGAGTGGTGTGGGACATGAGCTCACACACACCAGTAGGCAGAAGAAGTAGAACTATTGCTTGAAGAACAACAGAGAGTCCTTTGGTTTCTAGATTGGCATTCAGAATGGTGGATGGCCCAGGCAAACACTCAAGTGACTGATCTTGCACCCACTCTGACAGAGGGATTGAATGCATACACCAAATGCCAGGCTACAATATGATGTAGTCTCAAAGAGCAGTTTCAGCATATGTGGAAGAGGCACTCTGATCAGTTGACACAGGAGGTATAACAAGACACTGTTCACTTCATTCATGTAGTTAGAGATACATGTAATATATAGCAACATGTCCACATTGTAGCAGAATGTTCTGCTTGCCAATTGCAACACTGAGACTATGTATCATATTCAATGTGGTCCTACAGATTATTGCAAACCTTCATACATTACAATTACCATGAATAACCACATACCTGTTTGCAGTTGCAATGCTGACAGTAGTCTATAGGCCAGACACCCCACTATCAGGGGATGGGTATTGGTGTTGATACAGAGGGTTGTAAGGTGTTGACTCAGAAAGCATTGCAATGCAGTCACAAAGAGATGATGTGCACAGTGGGTGCAAGAGGGTAGTGTTGCAATACTGTTGACATAAAAAGCATTGTAATGCCATTGTGGACTTGTGGGAGAGTGCTGGAAGAGGTCAAGTGCAGGTGAAAAGCATTGCAATGTGGTCATGAGACAGTGTTGGGAAGAGATTGAGTGTGGGCTACATTATATTGCAAGGAATCAGTTACAGCAAGAGTGGCAATACAATAACATAATAATTATAGGGAACATTACAATACAACTCCAGGATGTGGTGACATAAAGTGCATACAATGTGTAGTAAATGGAAGTGTAGTACAAGAGTGTAGTAAATGTACTAAAAAATTGTACATAAACATTTATGAGATTTAGAGATTTGTTGTGAGCAGTGTCACATGACACATTGAACTTGCCACATCAGCCCTTGTTCTCTCATCCCCCAACCATGCCAACACAATGCTGGTGGGGCTGCAAAAACCCCACCAGAATACTTCCTTCTATCACCCCTCCTTGTACACTCGTGCACCCAACACAAACCTCAAAACTGTAATTTTCAGAATTGACACAAGAGTGTCAGGAGCATCTAGACACCACAACAATGCCATATATGACTCAAATGAACATGACTGAGGTGGCAAAAGGGTCAGCACACCTCTAGGACACTCAGTCAAGATGAATGTATCACATCAGCAAACTACCCCCTGTGTACAGAGCTGTACAGAGCTGTACAGCTCTGTATAGCTCACAGCCTCACAGCCAGGTCCCCCCCTGTACAGACCTGCACAGACCTATAAAATTTTTCAAATTTAAATACTTACTGATATGTAGATGTTATGTAAATGATATTCATTAAGTATATAATAATACATGATGTAAGTAACTACCATATCTGTCTACTCCTGATCTAAAAAGGATAATACATTAGTAATAAGACACAATATAAACAAACAAACACTTACTAGTTAAATGATAGATGATAGATGATAGATGATAAGTAATGAGTAATGAGTAATGAATGATGAAATGAGAAGGATAAAATCAAGAAGCAAGAGACTGTGAGAAAGTTTTCAGACTGTGGTTGGTTTATATATGTTGTGAGGTACAAATAGTTACAAATAATATTATAGGACTTGTTCGTTTTTTTCAAAGTTCACTGTGGGAAATTCTTTCCCTTAAGGACTTCAAAACTCCAGACATCAAGTTTTGCTATACATTGTTTGGTACACTTTCTCAAAAAGGAAGGTGAAATTCAAGCTCAGTTTCCATAATGAAAGTTGTAGCCCCTGATTGTGGGAGTCTGCTCATATAATTAGCTAAGCAATATAACCTAATTTGAATGAGTTATAAGCAAATGTTTCCAAAAATATTAGTTTTAAAAAAATGATTTTGTCTTTAAATAATGTCAAATACATCTGATACCACATTACTAATTCAGGTTAGCATTTGTTTATGTTGTAACACCAAATACAGCCAAATATTGCCTAATATAGTGTATTGACCTTTCTCTCTACTAACACTATCAATTTATAATGGTCTGTACAGGTCTGTATAGGCCTCCAACTCTGTGAGGGTCTGTAGAGGTCTGTGGCTCTGTGTGAAATTGGGTGTTTTGCTGATGTAGGTAGACCCCAGATCGAACAATCTGTGATGAATGCTGAAGTGGATGCATCAGGAGTGTTGACACACAACAAGAGCCCTGGGGACAAGTCGAAGGAGCCACTAGAAGCACCAGACCATGTTAGTAAGTGACCACAATGAGAAGAGAGTGGGTACTCACCATATAGGACCCAACTCAAGCAGATTGTGATGAATTGCAAAATAGACATGTCAAGGGTATCAGAGGGTGTTGATGACTTCAATACATGCCCAAACAACCTGAAGAAAGTGCCAGAACAAATCAATGCACACCTAGAATGTCAATCCAAGTCATACTCACCATATGGGACCTTATTTGAGCAAGTCATGATGGATTGCAAAGCAGACATGTTGGGAGTTGCAGACAGCATTGATGACATTAGGACATGCCTAAACAAGCCACAAAATGCATCAGAAATAGTCAGCACACCTCAAGAGCATCAGGTTGAAGCATACACACCAGCTAATGCCCAAGTCAAATTAACCTGACCAGATACCCAAGTGGATGCATCAGGAGTGTTGAGAGCCATTGAGGACCATTTACACATGCCATCAAAGCTGTAGGATATGTCAAAACCCATCAGCAAATGGTGAGAACAAGTAGGGCAGGAGGACATACCTTCAGAGCCCCCAGATGAGCCAGCCTGCTCCAATCTTGAAATGGCCACACTAGGTGATGACCAAGGCACTCAGGGACCTATCTACACTGATGGAAACATACAGCATGTTGAAACGATCATGCAAAATCAAAATCCAGGTCCAGGAGGGTGCATGAGCAAGCAAGTTGATCTGGCAGTTGAAGCAGACCAATACGACCACAAAATTGGTGTGGATGGCATCAAACACAACTGAATAGATGACTGTATGGATGGCACAATGAGTGGTGCACACTGCAGGAGTATTTACTGAGTTCTTAGAGTATTTCAATAATGTAATTGTCTATGCCTATTATGTATTTGAATTATGGAAAAAATGAAATAGAATGTCCTGAGTTCTGAATGTTCTGAAATGCTATTGCACTAGGGTCCTGAAGTTCTAAGAGTTTGAAAGATCAGCTTACTAAACTTAAGATATTTGAAGCATCTAAAATATTGTTGTACTTGAGTTCTGAAGTTTCTTAGTATCTGACAAGCCAACCCGCTATGTTTCTGAGGTTTCTGAATATCTGACAAACCAACCTACTATGATTCTGAGGTTTCTAAATATCTGACAAATCAACCTACTATGATTCTGAGGTTTCTGAATATCTGATGAACCAATCTGCTATATATCTGAAGTGTCTGACAAGCTGTGTTATTGTGATTCTGTATTGTCTAACAAGCTAAAGCTTTAAGCTTATGGATTTTGAATATGCTGACATGCCATATATCCAAGCTTTTAAAATTCTGAGATATCATGTAGCAATGTAACTAGGAAAACAAGTTTTTAAATATTTGATTTCAGAACTTCAGAAAAATTGTGGTTTTCCTGATGCATCAATATGGCTGATGGTATTAAGCATTCAGCGAAGTGTTCTTGGATTTTATATGAGACCTTTGGTGTTGTGACCTCACCCCACTGATCAAATTGCATGTTCTCCAGTACTCTGTGTTTACACCAAGTACTACTACCTTATCACTTGGTTACTACCTCAAGTCTCTTACACTAAGTGAGTATTCCCACTTAGCTCATTCCTCTACCGTTCAGAGTCTTCCACTCCGAAAGGTTATGAGCCCTGTTGTCTAGACAAGGGAGTTTGTCTTTTGCTAGCACTTCATGATGCCTCCCTCTGTCACATGCACAGGAGATTCATGGTGGTTACTGGATCTTCTTTTTCTTTACACTCTGTTTATGAATTTGTATAATGGCCTTGAAATGGCTGTTATGGTGGAGCTGATGACTCAATGCCTCCTGTTCACTTTTAAACATGGATTTGCTGTTTTCCAGAAGAAATCTGAGGCTCTTATTGTGATTGCTCATGTTAAAACTCAAACACATTCTTATGAGCTAATGCTGACAGTGGCTTCAAGTAGACTCATACCACTCTCAGTAAATAACAGCATTTCAGCATCACACACCTGAGGAACTTCACCTTGAGACCCTTGTGTTGAATCAACACCACCTGAAGAAACTTTGGAGAATCCTGTGGAACCCCCTCTAAGAGAGGAGAACCCTATGCCAGATCAGTCTGGTAGACCCCCTTGGTACAAATCTCATACTAGACTGATCAGAGATACTCACCTGGTCGAACCAGGCATTCTCTTTGAAGTCTCTTGTCCCATTTGCAATGGTGCAATAGAACGAGGAGAAATCCACTGTCATGATGAGACTGATGTTGTCAGACATAGATCTAATGACAACTTACTTGACCATCAGAAATCCAGGACTGCCATCCACACACACTCCCATCTCTCCCTCAAACACTCCAATTGTCCAAGCCCTTGTTGAACCTCCTCAATACTCTCAACACCATGCAAACAACCTTCTTGACACCTTTTCCCTGTATGGGCTATGCTCTGCCCCAAGATCTATTCCTTGGACTCCACAGAATGAGGACCACTGTACCTTGGGATCCATGGAGGAAGAAGAAGTCCTTGCTATCAGAGAGGCAATTGCCCTCAACAGCATTAGATCAATCCTCTCCCTCACTGCCTAATGTACCCTCCAGCAACCACTTGACACAGAACAAGCCCTTGGAGTCAACCCCTCCATCCTCTCCCACTCTATAGTATCTGCCATCACCACTACCAGTGATGAGACTCGAGACCCTCCTACTACAGGAGGAATCTCACAGGATGACAGAAGGGCTTTTTACCCAGTGGCTCTTGGAGCCCCCTACTTTGGCAAGTTCAAAAGCTCCAATTTGAATGGAGCAAGCTAACTATGAGTCCCTGCAAGCACTAGCTGTGCTAGGTGGGGTGCTGCTCATACACATCAGGGGGGAGTTCCTCCAACCACTCTCTAATGGCAAGCTAATGCAGGTCTGTCCTTGAGACCTGGACTGCTTTCTATGAGTCAGAGTCAAGGAACAGAAGACAATCAGCTATGTCCTGCATTATCAAGAAGACAAGGAGTCCTTCTTCACCCACTTCCATCAGCCGCCTTGCCTCCTACCTCTTCACCATCAGCCAATGATGAAGAGGGAAGTAGAGGTGGACCATCTCCAAATCATGGAGATACAGCTGGGACCAATGTATCCCCAGTTACACCATCAAATCCCACAAGAGAAAGTCCGATATTCCACTTGGACAGTCTACCCTTTCCAGATTCAAGCATGTGAGTCCAGGGCAAAACATTCTATCTTCACACTCACATACTGGACAGAGTCCATAGGCAAAGCCTATGAGGATGCCAGTTGTGCTTTCCCCACCACATCTTATGATGATGTGGCTGATTACATGGTGTGCAACCAAGGTTGGGAGATATTTCATATGGACATTTTTCCTCCATCATATGCAAACCTTTTATTTATTAAGTCTAAAAATCCTAACTACATACCTGAGGACAAGGCCTGGTTAGAGACTGCTGATGATGGATGGTACAGTGGAGAACCATCAGAGGAGTATGGAAGGAGAGTAGGAATGGGAGTTAGGCAGTGGAATGAGTGCTTTGACACTCACTACTGGGCACTGCTGAAGAAGTGAACACCCAAGATTTTCAAGAAATCCTTGGCAATCAAAAAGCTGATTCTTGAGCATGCAGGCACTCCCACCAAAGATGACATCTACTTTAGCCTTGCAGCACAAACAAAAAATAGAGGATGTACTGAGTACCTTTCTCAAGCTAACTGACTCAGAAAGAGACATGCTGCGGAGCAAGGTGAAGAAAAATGAAGAACTTGCCAATGTACTTAGCATCTACAGTAGTACTCCTTTAAATCCTCTTTGGCCATTGGACAATTACCATGACAATTTACTATATACAGAAGATTATGATGATATGAAACAGTTTGTTCAACTCAATTGTTGGAATAACCTTTATACTATAGATATACCTTTTGTGTCTACTTCAGACAAAGTTCTGAAACACGAAAGAGATGGGAGGATTATAGAAATTAAAAACTCCCTTCCTAGACCAAGAGTCATCCAAGATAATGCTTATGGGGATAGACCACTGGTCAAAATAGAACGAGATATCAGAGAAGGACTGGAACTAATCCAGGAGGAGCAAACTTCAAGAACAAACATTCAGGATGTTCCAGAAGAAGAAGATGATATGAAGAACCTTTACAGCAATGTTTGGTTTAGAAACCAACTATCTAATGCTGTTCAAATCTCAGATCACATAGTTCCCAAACAATACCAAGATGTAGTGAAACTACCTCAAGATGAACAAAAGGAATGGAACAAAGTGATGCAAAATGAGATTAATTCCTTGAAAGAAAGGAAAGCATAGGATCTGGTAAATCTACCCAAAGGTCAAAAACCTGTAAAAAGTAGATAGGTTTTCACAATTCATCCTGGAAACAGAGTAAAAGCTAGGTTCATTGCAAAAGGCTTTACTCAAGTTTTCGGAATAGATTATGAAGAGACATTCTCTCCTGTGACACAGTTTGAAACTGTTCATCTGATGTTTGCACTAGCTGCTCTCCATGACTGGGAAATGGAGGCACTAGATGTCAAAACAGCATTTCTTTTTGGAGATTTAGACAAAGAGATCTACATGACTCAGCCAGAAGGATTTGTAATGAAGGGCCAGGAATCAAAGGTCTGTTGACTAAACAAAGCCATATACAGCTTGAAGCAAGCTGCACTTCAATGGAACAAGCAGCTAAATCTATTTCTTATCAAGATTCATTTCAAAAGATGTGTTTCAGATTCAGGCATCTATATAAAGTTCATTGGCAAGGATATTATTATCATTATCATTTACATTGACAATGCTCTCTTTTTGGATAGTGACAGAAAACAAATCCTCAATCACAAAAAGAAGTTCATGTCCCAATGGGAAAGCCATGATCTTGGAGAAGCCAAAGAGTATCTTGGCATGAGAATCATGAGAGATCATAAAAAATGAATCTTAATCCTTGATCAATGTGCATATGCTAACAAAGTTGTAAGATGCTTTGAACAAGAGAATTGTAAGGAGACTGAAGTCCCTTTGCCTACTGGATATTCACCTTGTCCAAAACAAGGACAAGTGAATGTGGTTCTTTGAAGCAAATATCAATCCATGATTGGATCATTGCTTTACATTATGCTAGGAACCAGACCTGATTTAGCATATTCAGTGATCAAAATGTCACAATTTTCATCAAATCCATCAGAAGAACAGCTGATGAGAAGTATACAAATAGTTCATTACTTGGCCCACTCCAAGAAACTATGTATCAAATATTCTGGAGAGGGAGATCAAACTAGTTTGATTGCCTATTCTAATACAGACTAGGCAGGTGACATAGAAACATCCAGATCTACCACTGGATATGCAATGTTTCTAGCAAATGGCATAGTGTTATGGCTGTCAAGAAGACAGAGATGAGTTCACCTTTCATCAACAGAGGCAGAGTATTGCAGCATGACAGAGTGTGCCAAGCAAATACAATGGATCCAAAATTTATTTAAAGAACTGAGATTTCCAGTCAATTGCACACCCTTATGCATTGACAATCAAGGAGCTATATTTATAGCTTCTAATCCAGTTCAAGAAGGAATAACAAAACATATTAGGATTCCACAGCATTATATTTGCAAAGCTGTAGAGTTCAGAGAAGTAGAACTTTTCTATGTTTCTTCTAATCAGCAATTTGCTGATATTTTCACAAAGAACTTAGGAAAGATTAAGTTCTTACAGGGATGTAACAGTCTTACTCTTACAATGTTCACAACATGAACAGTGAGGAGGTGTGTTGAAACTGATAATCAGATAATCAGTCAAATGTAAGTCAGATGTCAGTCTGACGTCAGTCAGCATCAACTAGATGCCAGATCATGCTTATCTTCTTATCTATCTTATCTTTCTAATAAGCATGATTACACATGATCCTATCTCAATGGATTATTATGTTTACTGTATTACACTGCTCATGTTTTGCTATTGGCTATTACTAATAGTACAATAAGAGAGTTTACTGCCATTGGCTACTCTTTGTTCTACATATATAGAACAACCATACAGATACAAACACCATGTACTGTATATAAGGAGGAGCTCCCACTTAGTCGCTCCTCTAACAGAATATCCATCTCTGTTCTCCAGTACTCTGTGTTTACACCAAGCAGTACTACCTTATCACTTGGTTACTACCTCAAGTCTCCTACACTAAGTGAGTATTCCCACTTAGCTCATTCCTCTACCATTCAGAGTCTTCCACTCCAAAAGGTGGATAAGCAATTACAAATGAATATATGGGAGTGAGTGTACATAATTAATAATACTACAATGGAAGTGTTAGCATCTAGTCTACATTCATTGACTCCTCATCTGCCACTCTTGTGGATCTTGTCCAGCAAATGGCATTTGCATTGGTGAGAAGATGGCCAATTTCATTTTGCTTCCGTAAAAGCTCTTGATACCAGTATGCTAATTCAATTAACCTTGACCCATAAGCTTGATAGGTCACTTGTAGTGCTTTATCAGCCACTGTATGGTATCACATGGGCTCAAGGACATTCTGCCACATTACAGCAATGTGCTTGTTGCCTAAATCATGTGCAATGCTTACTACTTATTGTGAGTCACACCAATTGCTGATACTGGCATTTTACTTATAGTCATTATCTTGCCATGCAAATCCACTGAATATGATCTCCATTGGGTGAATATTGGGATGAATAGGATGGAGGGAGGGAGGTTCATGTGCCAAAAGTAGCAGTGCCCTGGCCATGGTCAAGATGTCTTCACAGCACACCTGTGAGAGTAGTACCTCCAGAGGTGCTTGTGCAATTGTGGATGTATTCATCAGCAAACTAGCTATTTCACTCTAGTTTTCCAGAGCTTGATTCCAGAGTTTCAGATCATTCCAGACTATCTAGACCTCCAAGGAAAGTAAGAAGAAATTGACTAGCTATAATGCCAATATTTCTAATCTTGATCTAATCTTAAGTAAAATAGGAAATAACAATAGAATAGGGAGAAAAGATGCTGTTTGGTGATAGAAAAGAGAGAGGAGATAATTTCTGATGATAGGAAAGGTGAGAGGGGTGCTGTCTGATAATAGGAGAGAAGGAAAAGGTGGTTTCTGATGATAGGAGAGAGGGTGAGGATAGTTTCTGATGGTAGGGGAGAGGGTAAGAGTACTGTCTGATGATGGGGGAGGGGGAGAGGGTGTTATCTGATGATGAGGGAGAGGGAGGGGGTGCTGTCTGATAATGAGGGAGGGGGAGGGGATGTTATCTGATGATGAAGGAGGGGGAGAGGATACTATCTAATGATGAGGGAGGTGGGAGTACTGTCTGGTGATGGGGAAGGGAGAGAGGATATTGTCTCTCATCATCAGACCACACCCTCTTCCCCCCATCATCAGATAGCATCCCCTCTCCCTCCTCCATCATCAGATAGTATCCCCTCCCCTTCCCCCATCATCAGACAACTCCCCCTCCCCCTCCCCAATCATCAGATAACACCTCCACCCCCTCTCCTATCATCAGACAGCACCCTCTTCCCCTCCCTCATCATCAGATAACACACTCTCCCCTCCCCCATCATCAGACAGCACCTTCTCCCCCTCCCCCATCATTAGATACCACCCCCACCCCCTCTCCTATCATCAGACAGCATCCCCTCCCCCTCCCCAATCATCAGATAACACCTCCACCCCCTCTCCTATCATCAGACAGCACCCTCTTCCCCTCCCTCATCATCAG